>PVJC01048733.1:0-12427 GCA_004026665.1 Murina feae | reverse complement strand
GTATCCTTTGAGAATGAGGAAGAAGAAAAAGGAAAGTAAAAATTATGAACAACAAATATTTATCAACGAGTGAATCTAAGAATCAAGTGAATAAAAAATCTGATGAACAGAATAAACTGGTGAATAGAATAGAATCAGAGGCATAGAAAGGGAGTAGACTGACAATTTTCGGGGGTTAAGGGTGTTGGGGATGCGTGAAGAGACTGGACAGTAATTGTACACCTATGGATGAGGACAATGGGGGGGCAAGGACAGAGGTTGGGGTGGGAATTGGGAGGAGGGGAGCTATGGGGGAAAAAAGAGGAACAACTGTAATAATCTGAACAATAAAGATAAATTAAAAAATAAAAAAAAATAAAAAAAAATAAAAGATTTTTAAATTGGGAAAAAAAAAAAAAAAAAGAATCAGGTAACACAGGGCAGGCGGGAATATTACCTCCTCCTTTTCATGCAGCATGATGTGCGC
This sequence comes from Murina feae, assembly GCA_004026665.1. Lineage (NCBI taxonomy): Eukaryota > Metazoa > Chordata > Mammalia > Chiroptera > Vespertilionidae > Murina > Murina feae. The sequence goes on along the minus strand of PVJC01048733.1, from coordinate 11,961 downwards.
TTTGAGGCTGGCCACTCTGGAGAATTTCTTGTTGCACACAGGACAGGTCGGGTCCTCCCCATTGTGGGTACATCTGTGCAGCGCCAGGTTGAATTCAACATTGAATGTCTGAGGGCACTGGTCACAGCGATGTGGCTGTTGGGAGAGAATAATCAAGAAGCTTCTGAAATACAAACTCTTCACAGTAAACAGCATTCAAATATTAACAAGTACCATGATCTACGGTCTTTCCAAGAAACTTCCAAGTCAGTAAATCCCACACCAACACATCAAGTTCCTCAGGGACTGTCTCAAGGTGGTAAGGACCACGACCGTCCAGGAGGAGGGCTCTGGTAGGTGTGCTGCACCTCGGTGTGCCTGGGTACGGGGTCTCTGATGATAAAATGAAGGGGCTTCACACTAGCGACTCCACTGATGTCAACAGAATCACTTCAAGTAAAATAAGAATCATAAGAATTTTACTAGATTTTAACAGAGTTGCTTATTTCAATCTAAAATGTTCCGCAAATGGAAGGTATTCTGCCACTTACATGCAAAAAGAAAAAGTAACCACTGGCATTAATTTCCCTCTGAAATATCAAGGCTCTAATAAGGACTTGAGTCAGTATTTTCAGATCTTCCCCATGAGTAGAATAACGCCCATGGGTACTGGTATCAGCATTGTTATCACTAATGAGGACAGTACAGCGAAGCTGGTCATGCCCTGGCTCCAGAGAAGAGAGCTGGTATGCTCTGGTCTTACAAGGCTGACTAGCTCACATTCTCCTACCCAAAGGAAAGTCTCAACCACTTTCTCATTGCAGTTTTAACTGTCATTTTCCATCTATCAGGCAAACCGTCCCATTAAGATACTAACACTCTCAACAAAGGCCCCGGCAAGAAAGGATACAAATCTCTATGTAAGAGCATGCTCCCTGCTGAAGTCTGAGCTAATATAACTGGACACCACTTTACAATGAAGACACTTAAGAGTAACTGCCCTGACAGAGAAAAACACATCAGCATGTACCAATTCTGTGTTCACAGAGGAAATAGAAACTACTAGAGAAAGGCATATTTTAAGAACTTCCATACACAGACTTGCTAGACAATTTCTCACTTTCCCTCATGATCTCATAATGACTAGGAATACAACTACAGCTAAAAATATATACTTGTATAATATACAATGCTCCACAATTTAGGAATCTAAATTATAGGAAATAATTTCAATTCACAAGTGGATGTTTACACCTCCAGTTTCAACGCTCACATTTCTGATGCCCTTTTTAAAAATACTTACCTTGTCATTTCGCTCGTGATCCCTCATGTGGCGCTGAAACTGGGACTCTTTTGGAAAAGACAGTAGACAGATTTCACATTTATGGAAATTTGGAACTTGATAGGCATAATTAGTGTTCTCCGCATTCAATGTTAAAACTCCATCTATAAAATTGCATAAGTACACACAATAAATACCAGTTGTTATTCTCATTGCATAAGTAAAATTATTTGGTTATTGTTTAGAAATCAAACTATGTCAAAACTTTATGAGAATTTTAGATGACATTAATGACATCTTGAATTTTTTAAATGGACATACTTTTAGGTTACACATGAGAAATATTGAGAGGACTGAGCTGCAAAATCCTAAATTCTTCTCATAGGACTTTGGGAAACCTAAAACTGCACTCTGGAGACCTGATACCCACCCGCAAACACACACCAAAGCCATAGTGTCGTACCCTTGCCTGCTGCTTCCAAATTTTTTCTAAGTCACTTTAGATCCTGGGGGCATTTCACTTCTAAGTCACCCTGAGAGGTCATCAGGAACACAGGTTCCTAAATCATTCAGCAAACAAACTCCAGTCAAAATATAAATGCTACTTCATTAATTCAATCTACCTCTGAAAACTGCAGAGAAGCAAGAATAAGTCAGCAAGAGCAGAAACTGTTTCCTCAGATAGTTTTGATGTCGGAAGATAAAGGGCTGCAAAGCTTTGGACAATCCTCAATGTGCTTCGTAATGTGCTTCTCTAAATCCAGTTGGGTAAACAGCTGTAAATTTAAAGGTATTTTCAAGTAAGAAAAACTATGGCCTGGCCAGTGTGATTCAGTGGTTGAACGTTGACCTATGAACCAGGAGGGCATGGTTGATTCCCAGTCAGGGCACATGCTCAATAGGGGGCATGCAGGAGGCAGCGAATCAATGATTCTCTCTCATGTTTCAATCTCTTTTTCCCTCTCCCTTCTTCTATGAAATCAATAAAAATATTTTTTAAAGAAAAACTATGGAATACTCATTGACATTTGTCAATGATCTCATAAAATAAAGATGTCCTAAATCTCTCCAATTCTTTAAAATAAGTAAACTCCAAGTCTTATAATTTGAGCATCAATATATAATACATATTGTCCAGCCAGTGTGGCTCAGTGGGTGAGCATAATCTATGAACCAGGAGGTCAAGGTTCGATTCCTGGTAGGGCACATGCCCAGGTTGCAGGCTTGATTCCCCAATAAGGGGCATACAGGAGGCAGGTGATCAATGATTCTCTCTCATTTTGATGTTTCTCTCTCTCTCTCTCTCTCTCTCTCCCCCCCTCTTCCTCTCCCATCCTCTCTAAAATCAATAAAAATATTATATATATATGTAATACATATTAACAATACATAGCAAATAGGTCACATAGCAAATTTGATCCAAAAATATTATAATTTAGAAATGCGGAAGTATGGTAGGGGTTATATTAAAGACTCAAGTAAGCTCCAGAAAGCCTTGTATTTCTCAAACATATCTTTAGAGCAAACAGCCTGCAGTTCCAACTCTGGCCAGCAGTCCTTGAGCCTGCTGAAGTATCTTCATGAGAGCAGGAGTTGAAATCCCCAGGACAGGAGGTGGGGCAGGGACTGGAGAGAGCTGGCAACAGTTTCAAAAATTCTTCTGGCAGAATGGCCAGTAAAGCAAACTCCAGTTTCCAGAAATATTAATGTAATTTAAAAAACTGCAACTTCATTCATGAATGAAATGGTTCTACTAAGGAAAAAATACACCTAATTTTTATTCTCTTTGTTCTTAACTATATCCACATTTTATTCTAAAACCTGCTTTCAAAATTCCTACACTAAATTAATAATGAAATGTTTGACTCCCCAGGTGGAGTGACCTGGGAGTCTTCAAGCAATGCTGCTGGGTCCCGCCTCACAGCCTGGGATGTAATCAACCCAGCGAGGTTCCCAGGTGATTCCTAATGTGCTGCCAAAGGTGAAAGCCACCACTGAGGCCTTTTGGTGACATTTCAAGTCAAGTTCTACTAGTAGGCTGAAGAGTGGTCTGAAAAACACAGCCAATTCCTTCAGCGCAAATCTTATCTAAATACAGAGACAGTGTAAAGACTCTGATACAGGATAGCCTAGTAAAAAACTGCTGAACTGACTCTATGTGTTGAAGAATTATGGTTCAGTGTGGTTTTCCCAGACTAGTTTGTGTCACAGACCATGATCTGAAACTCACATTAACTTGTTACTGGATCATAAAATATTTACATTTTAAGTGTTATATAATCACACTTTCCTCAAAATTCTCAATGCTCTAAGTTTCTGACTATCTTACAGCTTCAATTACTGAGAGTGAAGGTGTTCCTTTTTGAAGAAATATTTTCATCCTCAGATATCTGATATGGTTAGTAAATTATTATTTTTAAGCAGAATCTGTCTCCCCTGAACTGTTCCTCTCCTTTTGCTGCTGAAGCAAGTAAGTCACCTTAAAACCAGAGGCTCCACAGTTGCTGCTGCCTCATAAAAAGTTTAAGTTCCACCCCTTTTCGCCTCTCCCAGTGGTCTCCTCTCCCTCAAGGGAAAGGTGCAGTCCCTGAATTCAACCAAGACCTGCCATGGTCTGACCTGGCAACCTGGGCAACAAAGCTTGTTATCTGTCTAGTTCATGATCTACCTGTCTCAGCTCTCTAGATAAGAAGTAGGACAAACATCGCTCCACCAGAAAACAGAAACTGAGCAGGCAGCCAACCAAAGGTGCAAGCTAGGAAGGAAACTTTCACAGCATTCTACTGGAAAAAAACAGATGAAGCCCTACAAGACCCTAAATGAGGTTTCCATCAAGGTCACGTTACTCCATATGAAAATTAGAACAGGATTAAAAATGGTAGCAAAGTAAGTGGATGCTGCACAGACATGCTTCCAGGAACAAACTGGTATTACAACTAAAATACAGAAAAACTTCCTGAATAATCAACGGAAAACTCGCAGGAGAGAACCCTGATACCCAAGGACCAAAGTAGAGACCACACAGAGACTGGTAAAAGGGCCAGAGGTGCAAAAGGGCTGGCCAGGCGCTCACAGACAGCAACTGAAGTCCCAGAGAGATATCTCAGCTGTTGGGGTTGCCACTGAGAACTCTGGGATCTAATCCCCAAGCTGAGCCTCTCAGCAGAGAGCACCAAAACTGAGGAGAGTACCCACATAACAGCTGGCTGTGAAAAGCAGCAGGGTGCTATCTGCCAGGGAGTAACAGCTGAAAATTCAGACACCCTCTTAAAGGGCCAACACACACAATTCCCTGTGGAATCACCCACCTTGTGCTCTGGCAGAGGGAGGGTGAAGTGGACTGGAGCTGTGAGAGCAGAAGCCAGGACTGGGGACTTGGGAGATAGAACTCAGAAGGCAGGCACCCCAGGTTTCCTGGGCTGAGTCATTCCCCCATGCAGCAGAGGACATCTTTCCCACTGAGACATTTACTTCCCCTGGGGGAAGACAGTCAGCACACCCTACTGCAGTGGTTCTCAACCTATCCTTCTCGGCCCCTTAGGGGGTCACCTAAATACATCCTGCATATCAGATAATTACATTACGATTCATAACAGTAGCAACATTACAGTTATGAAGTAGCAACGCAAATCATTTTATGGCTAGGGGACACCACAACATGAGGAACTGTATTAGGAAGGTTGAGAACCACTGCCCTACTGGAAAACACCTTGCCCTGAGGCCACTTAAGAGATTAAAAATAACAATTAGCCTCCAGGCAGAAAATACTGCCCCACCCTGTTCAAAAAACTCTCATCACACCTGAGGATGATTGCCTGGGGGGCAATACAAGCTGGAATCCTATCAATCAATAAGCAGAGGTGATCTCTGGAGGCTTTCAGCCTATGCCTGATCTAATTAGTCAGAAACAGCCTTTAACACTATCCTGCACTAGAGATTGAGGTGTAGAGGATCTACCTAATACATAGTCACAAATCCAAACAGAAAGCCAAAATGAGGAGACAAAGAACCCCCAAATGAAAGAACTAGAGAATTCTCAAAAGAAGAGATAAATGAAGCAGAGATAAGAAATTTTTCTGAAACAGAGTTAAGAGTAATGATGTTAAAAATGCTCAGTAGTATAAAAAAAGAACAGTCTGCGATAAAGAATGACATAACACAAATAAAGAACACATTGGAAGGAGTACACAGCAGATTAGGTGAAGCTGAGGATCGAATCAGTGAATTAGAAGACAGTTGAAAATATCACTCAGAGAACCAAAAAGAAAAAAAAAACAATTAAAAAACAGGAAGACAACTTAAGGGAGCTGTGGGATAATGAAAGGTAACAATATTAGAATAACAGGTGTGCCCGAAGAGGCAGAAAGGAAGAAAGGCACAGAGAAGGTGTTTGAAGAAATAATGGCAGAGAACTTCCCTAACCTGGTAAAGAAAAAAGTCACACAAGTTCAGGAGGCACAGAGAACCCCAGACAAGAATCTAAACAGGCACATGCCTAGACACATCATAATTAAAATGCCAAAAATTAAAGACAAAAAGAGAATATTAAAGGCAGCAAAAGAAAACTGTTACCTACAAAGGAGTTCCCATAAGGCTGACACCTGATTTCTCATTAGAAACTCTACAGGCCAGATGGGAATGGCATGAAGTACTCAAGGTAATGAAAAGCAAGGATCTGAGACCAAGATTACTATATCCAGCAAGACTTTCATTCAAAATAGATGGTCAAATAAAGGGCTTCTCAGACCAAAAAAAAAAAAAAGGCTAAAAGAGTACATCACCACCAAGCCAGCATTACAAGAAATGCTAAAGGGATTGCTGTAATGAGAAGAAGAAACCTAGCCATACAGAATTAAAATGGCAATAAATAAGTACCTATCAATAATAGCCCTAAATGTAAATGGATTAAATGCTCCAATCAAAAGGCGTAGGGTAGTTGAATAGATATGAAACGTGACCCAATTATATGCTGTTTACAAGAGACCCAACTCAAAACAAAAGACACACACATAGGATGAGAGTGAAGGAATGAAAAAAAAAATGTTCCATGCATGCAAATGGAAAAGGAAAAAAAAAGCTGGAGTAGCAATACTCATATCTGACAAAATAGACTTTAAAATGAAGGCCATCACAAGAGACAACAAAGGTCACTACAGAATACTAAAGGGATTGATCTAACAAGAGAATATAACCCCGGTTATATTCTGGGTGCATGCACCCTAGATAGGAGCACCTAAATATATATAAAAAAAACTTACAGAGGACTTTAACAGAGAGATCAACAAGAATACAGTAATAGTAGGGGATTTTAACACCTCTCTGACTTCACTGAATAGATCTTCCAGACAAAAACTTAACAAGGAAACAAAGATTCTAAAGGACACACTGGGCCAAGCCTGTGAGGTTCAGTGGTTGAGCATCGACCTATGAACCAGGAGGTCATGGTTTGATTCCAGGTCAGAGCACATGCCCAGGTTGTGGGCTCAATCCCCAGTGGGGGGCATGTAGGAGGCAACTGATCAATGATTCTCTCTCATCATTGGTGTTTCTATCTCTCTCTCCCTCTCCCTTTCTCTCTGAAATCAATAAAAATATATATATTTTAAAAAATAAAAATAATAAATCAGATGGATTTAATTGACATTTGTAGAACATTTCACCCCAAGGCAGCAGAATATACATTCTTCTCAAGTGAACATGGATCATTCACAAAAATAGACCACATGTTAGGACACAAAACAAGTCTCCACAAGTTCAAGAAGATTGAAATCATATCAAGCATCTTCTCAGATCACAGTGGAAAGAAATTAGAAATTAAGTACAGTAAAAAACCCTAAAACATTCAAACACATGGAGGCTAAATAGCATGTTATTAAACAATGAATGAGTTACCAACAAAATCAGAAGAAAAAAAAACTTCCTGGATACAAATGAAAATGAAATCACAACAACCCAAAATCTCTGAGACACAGCAAAAGCAGTCCCGAGGGAAGTCCATAGCACTACAAGCATACCTCACAAAACAAGAAAAATCAGCAATTAACTATTTAACCCTACAACTTAAAGAACTATAAAGAAAACAACAAGAAATACCCAGAGTAAGTAGAAGGAAGAAAATAATAAATATTAGAGCAGAAATAAATAGTATAGAAACTAAAAAAAAACAACAACAAAAAACAAAAAACAAAAACGAAAACTCGAAGAAACCTAGGGCTGGTTCTTTGAGAGAATAAACAAAATTGATATACCATTAGTCAGACTCATCAAGAAACAAAGAAAGAGGACTCCAATAAATAAAATCAGAAACGAAACTGGAGGAGTAACCACTGAAACCACAGAAATACAAGGAATTGTAAGAAAATACTATAAACAACTATATACCAACAAGCTGGACAATGTGGATGAAATAGACAGATTCCTAGAAAAATACAATCTCCCAAAACTGAATCAGGAAGAATAAAACAAACTTGAATAGGCCAACAACAACTGATGAAATAGAAGCAGTAATCAAAAAACTTCCACCAAACAAAAGCCTAGGTCCAGACAGCTTCACAAGGGAGTTTTACCAAACATTCAAAAAGTAACTAACACCTATACTCCTCAAACTATTTCAGAAAATCCAAGAGGAAGGAACACTTCCAAACTCTTTTTATGAGGCCAGCATTATCCTAATTCCAAAACCAGATAAAGACACTACAAAGAGAGAGAATTACAGGTCAATATTCCTAATGAACATAGATGCTAAAATCCTCAACAAAATATTAGCAAATTGCATCCAGCAATATATTAAAAAGATCATACACCATGATCAACTGGGATTTATTCCAGAGATGCAAGACTGGTACAATATTCCCAAATCAAATCACATAAACAAATTGAAAGACAAAAATCACATGATCATATCCATTGACACAGAAAATGCATTAACAATATCTAATAGCCATTAATGATAAAAACTCTCAGCAAAGTGGGAATAGAAGGAGCATATCTCAACATGATAAAGGCCATTTTTGATAAACCTACAGCCAACAACCACACTCAATGGGCAAAAACTAAAACCATTCGCCCTAAGAACAGGAACAAGGCAGGGATGCCCACTTTCACCCCTCCTGTTCAACATAGTACTGGAAGTGCTAGCCATAGCAATAACACAAGGAGAAATAAAAGGCATCTTTTATGGAAAAGAAGAAGCAAAACCGTCATTATTCGGAGATGACATGATATTGTACATAGAAAACCCCAAAGATTCCATCAAAAAACTACTAGACTTAATACATGAATTTGGCAATGTAGCAGGATACATTTAAGGAGGTAAAAGACCTGTACTCAGAAAACTACAGGACATTGAAAAAAGAGATAGAGGAAGACATAAACAAATGGAAGAACATACCGTGTTCATGGATTGGTAGAATTAACATCATCAAAATGTCCATACTACCCAAAGCAATTTATAGATTCAATGCAATCCCAATTAAGATATCAACAGAATATTTCACAGACCTAGAACAAACTCCCCAAAATTCATATGGAATAAAAAAAGCCCCAAGTAGCCCCATCAATCCTGAGAAAGAAGAACAAAGTAGGAGGGATCTCAATACCAGCTATCAAGCTATATTACAAAGCAACTGTTCTCAAAACTACCTGATACTGGCACAAAAACAAACACATAGACCAATGGAACAGAACAGAGAACCCAGAAATCAACCCAACCCATTATGCTTAATTCATATTTGACAAAGGAGGCAAGAGCATATAGTGGAGTCAAGATAGTCTCTTCAATAAATGGTGTTGGGAAATTGGACAGATACATGCAAAAAAAAAAAGAAATTAGACCACCAACTTACACCATTCACAAAAATAAACTCAAAATGAATAAAGGACTTAAACGTAAGACAAGAAACCATAAAAATCTTAGAAGAATGCATAGGCAGCAAAATATCAGACATAATGTCATAGCAATATCTTAGCAGATACAGCTCCTCAGGCAATAGAAACTAAGGAGAAAATAAACAAATAAGACTACATCAAGGAGAACCAAGATGGCGGCATGAGGTGTGTACCTAGATGCGCAGTCTCCACAACTAAATTGTAGAAATACAACTATACAGTGAAAGGCCATCCTTGGGAACCAAGGGAGGAGAAGCTTTGCAACTAGAAGTCAGGAGAAGGAGTGCATTGAGACTGGGTAGAGGCTCCACGTGCCAAAACTGAGAGGAACGGACGCGCGGAACGGAAGCGGCAGTGCAGGTGAAAGGGTGGCGGCTGTGCCTGGATCTGAGGCTTGGAAGGAGATTATAAACTCCGGGGTCGCACTGAACGTGGTCCGGGCTGTATGGCAACGGGGCGGAAGATCAGTGGCATTCTAGCAGAGCTGTTCGCAGCGATCACTGACGTGGAGATTCGGGGACTCAGAGGTGCGCAGACCCCAGGGCTTGGAGGCTCCAGGTCTGGGAAAGGCTGGGAGTCAACTGAGAGGCAGCCATTGCGGATTGCTCTGCCCCAGCGATTCTGAGACCACACCCCACCCCACCTACAACTCCGCCCAAGCTGTGCACCCGCCTGCCTGCAGCATAGCCTGAGGGACTGCAGCTGAGACAGAACTACAAGAGTTCCAAACCCCAAACAATGAGGAGAAAGACCTACAGGTCATTTCTTCCCAGTGATACCTCCCAGTGATAACTGCAACAAGACTGTGCACTCAGCCTTCAAAGGCACACAACAAGAGTGTCCACCCCAGGTGATTGGGGAGGCTGAATCACTGGGCCCTATAGGACACCTAGTGCAGAAACCACTCCATCAATGCAGCCAAAATTCAGAGACAAACATACAGGTCACAAATGACAGAAATGGAGGAAAGCAAACTACTAGATATAGAATTCAGAACTACGCTTTTAAGGTTTTTCAAAAATTTTCTAGAATCCGCCAATAAACTTAGTAATATTATACAGAGATCCATCACCAGACTAGAGGTTTGCAATAATCAAGTCAAAGATTTGAAACATGAAAAAGCAAAAAGTACCCAACTGGAAGAGAAAAAAGAAAAAAGAATCCAGAAGTGTGAAGATAGTGTAAGGAGCACCTGGGATAACTTTAAGCGTACCAACATCAGAATTATAGGGGTGTCAGAAGAAGAGAGAGAGAGCAAGATACTGAAAACATATTTGAAGAAATAATGACAGAAAACTTCCCCTACCTGGTGAAAGAAATAGACTTAAAAGTCCAGGAAGCGCAGAGGACCCCAAACAAAAGGAACCCAAGGAGGACCACACCAAGACACATCATAATTAAAATGCCAAGAGCAAAGGCAAAGAGAGAATATTAAAAGCAGCAAGAGAAAAGCAGTTAGTTACCTACAAGGGAGTACCCATATGAATGTTAGCTGATTTCTCAACAGAAACCATGCAGGCCAGCAGGGAGTGGCAAGAAATATTCAAAGTGATGAATAGCAGGAACCTACAACCAAGATTACTCTACCTAGCAAGGCTGTCAAGTAAAATTAATGGTCAGATAAAGAGCTTCACCGACAAGAAAAAGCTAAAGGAGTACATCAGTACCAAACCAGGATTATTTGAAATGCTGAAGGGCATTCTTTAAGAAGAGGAAGAAGAGGGAAAAGGTAAAAATAAAAAGTACGAACAACAAAGTGACAACAAATACATATCTATCAACAAGTGAATATAACAAGTCAATAGAAATATCTGATGAACAGAATAAACTGGTGAATAGAATATAAGTAAGGGCATAGAAAGGGAATGCACTGATATTTCTCAGAGGGAAGGGGACATGAGGAGTATGGGAAGAGAATGGACAAAAATCTTACATCTATGGATGAAGACAGTGGGGGGTGGGTAAGGGCACGGGGCGAGGGGGAGAACCAGGTGGAGGGGAGCTATGGGGGTTTAAAAAAAAGGAACATTTGTAACAATCTGAACAATAAAGAATATTAAAAAAATAAGACTACATCAAAATAAAAATCTTCTGCACATTAAAAGAAACCATCAACAGAGGAAACAAGATGGCGGCATAGGGTAGACACCGTAAATGCAGCCATGAACAACTATTTCAGAAAAACCACGAAAAGAACACACGGACACCACTCGCACCCACAGGAAGGCTGGCTGAGTGAAAATCCTACAACTAGAGAAGAGTCTGAGACTCAGAGGAGCGGCGGAAGCAAAGTACAGAGGTACAGAGGTGCGCGCACGGGGCTCAGGGAAGGGCTGGCGCCGGGGGACGCGGTTCTTTTCCAAAACGGAGAGAGCCACAAGTCCCCAGCGGCTCTGAACTCCAGTTCCAGGCGAGTTTCTGAGGACCCAGACACCCAGAGAAGGGGGACTGACTGGCATCAGGAGGAAATTCAAAGCGGGTTTCTCTCAGCGTTGCTTGCAGCAATTACCCTGGGACACAGAGACCTGGTGTCTCTCAGCGCAGGGCTGAGAAGCGCCATAGCTATTTGCTCCGCCCTGCCCTGCAAACTCCCCGAGGCCCCTCCCCTCCCAAGTGCGTCAGAGGCTTTTGCAGATAAAAGACTGAGTAGCCTAAGGCACAGGCTTAATCAACACCTCCTTAAAGATACAGGAGCCAGCCCCCACCCAGTGGCCAGAGTGGGACTAACCTAAACAAAACAGATCCACAAGGAACACACTCGGGGCAGATGCAGTGAGCATAAAAGCTCCACTGAAACAACTCTTGCCCCATAA
>PVJC01048732.1:0-12412 GCA_004026665.1 Murina feae | reverse complement strand
GATTTGCATCTTCGGCTCCACAGATGTCATTCAATCTTGGCAACTTAACCCACACTTCAATTAAATCACTTCGAGTCAAAGACTTCTTATAGAAGAGATCAAAAAAATGCTGCTCCGAAAAGGAGCCATTTAGGAATAACTGCACTTGAATTTATTTATTTGAAACAGATAATATCCAATGCACTTGAGACACCCCCCCCACACACACACACACGCCTCTGACGTCTTATACGTCATCCACCTTACTCATTGTGTTGTCCACCTGGTCCATGTCAATATTTAAATGAAAACCGTAGGTTTACAGGGAGTTGGCAAGTATGTATGAGAAAGACTGTATTGGCTTAATCCAGGAGAAAAGTAATATGACCAAGCTAGATCCAGATACTTGATGGCATTGGAAGATCTCTGGAGGGAAGATTTGTCTTTGAAGCAGGGAAGGAAGGAGGCAGGCTGGCCCGGGGCCATCCCATGTATGCCTGGAACACTTTTCCAGATCTTCTCTCACCTTTCTCCATAGTACTATTGCTACTGATGCATATATGTTCATTTGTTTGATCTCTGTTTCCACACCCAGAATGCGCCTAGACTTAGGGGAGGAGCTTTGCTTTGCTCACTATCTACGCAAAGCACCCAATCCAGCATGGGCAAGTGCTACTAGCAGAGAGTAGGCATTCTATAAATATTTGGTGAAAGAAGAAATGCAAATTCATATACTTAAAGGTCAACTTTCTTAATCTTCCTCTAGCACCTTCCTCACCCACAAAAATAAAAGTTATATCTGAGTCAGAGGTTTTCATATGGCAGTGTCTACTGTGTTCTTGCACAGCAAATAAGCAAATACTACAGTGCACATGTGTCTGTTCATTTGCTTGTCTTCCCACTGGATTCTCAACTCTTCAAAGACAGGGACTGTGCCAACAATTCGGTGAACGTTAAGGGAATGAATGAAGTGAAGCTTGATCTGGGAGGCAAACTTGAACCAAGAGAGAACATTAACGAATAGGCAAGCTAGAATGTAATGTTTCTCTTCTCTCCCTGGCAGTTAAATTCAAGAAACAACATTGGTTCTGATTTGTTGGCCTACTTATTTAAGCTTCTTGCTCTAGCAGAGAATATGTGGATTAAAAGATCAAGATTGAGATAAAGATGGATTGTAGAATGCTAAAAATATCTGTGATTGTGTTATGAATAGTGCCAGTATAGTAGGATCTAAATTAATCCTGGATTATAATATTTTATGGTCAACCATATCAGAGATAAAACGAAGGTCGTGTTAAAATTCTTGGTCTTTGTAAATTAGATTACAAGGTTCAAGTAAGTTTAAGAATTAAAACAATCCAAACACATTTAAAAATATTATAATTTGAGAAAGTTCATTTTTTTCTAATTGTCACCAGAATGTAGGACATGAACATTTATAAAATATGGATTTAAAAATATGGGAATAAATATATGTATTCATATATATATTTATATGTGTATATATCTTACTATTTTGTATATTATTTCATTTTACATATGGCATTTTCTCCCATTCAGTAAATATTCTTTAAAATTGCAATTGCTATTTATTATTTCAACGTTTGGATCATTCGTTTCTCTAATCCCTTATTATGGGGCATGTACAGACTGATAGATTTTCAAAAAAGGACCAGAGATTTTCACCCTTCTCTGTCATCCTGCAGTGTAGCTTTGAGTCTCCTCTTATGAAAAGGTGACGTCTGTTTCATCATAGGTCTCTACGACTTGCCTTGGCCCAGTAGAGTTTGGTGAAAGTGATTGTGTTGACTCAGCTTACACCATTTGACATTCTTAGCATCAATTCACAACAGTTCAACTTTCTCTACATCCTTGCCAACATTTGCTATTTTCTTTTTTTTTATTGATAACAACCATCCTATGAGTGTGCGGTGGTATCTCCTTGCAGTTTTCATTTGCATTTTCCTAATGAGGGATGATGTTGAGAATCTTTTCATGTACCTATTGGTCATTCCCCTCTCACTTTTTAAATTAAACATTTTATTTTCAGAAAATTGTTGATTCACATTCAGTCGAAATGAGTGATACAGACAAAGCTCATGTATCCTTAACCTATTTTTCCTTTTGGAAATCTTTCCCTTCATGCCCACCTATCATGCTAGCATTTTTCCCCTTATAGCTCATTTACTTTTGGAATGTTCACAAGCTCCTATCTACCTGGTGAAGCTCTGCCCTTGCTTCACATCCCAACTCAAGATACAACTGCAATAAAACACGTTCACCCCCAGTATTTCTGGTTTTTTTAAAAAGCCTATTTACACTGTTGTCTGTGAGTTTTGCAAAAATAATAACACTTATATGTAAACCTTTCCCATTAAACCATACACCCAGCGAGTGACAACCATTTACTATCAGTACTGATGTAGAATTTTGCCCACAGCAGACTCTCAGCATGCATTAGGTAAATTAAATCTGTTACTAAGTCACGATCACTGCATCTGGACACCAGACGTGTTAACATCCCCTTTTAAACTGAGTGCATTCATCTCCGTGGTAGAGCTATGTGCTTCCTTGCAAACACTGTGCACGGCAGTGGGCCAGACTATAAACGTGTATTAATCAATTTGAGCTCCTTAGAGGATTCCATAAGTCAAATGAGTATATTGATGAAAAGAAAAAAAAACAAAAGATGACCATCCTTTTTCTGAGGAAAAGAAAAGAGAGAGAAAGTCACAAAAAAAGAGCACTCTGAGCTCTATCTAGCAAGTAAACGTCTCGCGTTGGCAGATATTTTTTGCAGCAAAGAAAGACAATGGGACAGCAGAGTCAGACTTGAGAAAAGGCTAGCAAAAAAAGACATAGGCATGTAGGATTGTTCATGAACAAAAAAACGAGGTAGATACATCGTTGAAGCATCACACCATCCTCTTGTACTGCCCCTTATCTATTCATCTGAGGTCAAAGAAACAAAGAACAACCAGGGAGATGAGGTCTTCCATCGTTTTCATTAAATGCTGAGGAGCCTGGCTGCTGCTGGACTGAGCTCTGGGGCCCTGGGAAGGGAGGCATGTACACTTCTTTCCCCACCTCCATCAAACTGCAGGAAATAAGCAATCGCTCTGAGGCTAATAATAGTAGAAGTGGCATCTAATGCAGTAGAGTCCAGTGGCACTTCCTAAAGGTAGTGCTATGAATAATTAAGTATCCCCACAGGCAAGCCACTGGGAAGGAAGGAAACAGAGCTGCAAACAGCAGGACAGATGAACAAACAACACAAAACAGAAAAAGACTCATCATACACATGGAAAACATACAGGAAGGGGGAGGAGGTGAAAAAGGTGAAGGGGAAGAAGAGTTACAAATTTCTAGTCGTAAAGTAAAAGTCACGGGGCATAAAGTAAGAATAGGGAATGTAGTCAATAATATCATGATGACTTTGTATGGTGTCAGCGGTTATGTAACCTCATTAAGTGTGCAAATGTTGAAAACTACGCTGTACACCTGAAGCTAACGTAACAGTGTATAGTAACTATATTTCAATAAAAAAACATTCAACCTATATGTATTGAGGGCAAAACATGTCTTGGGTTCATAGCAAATAAATTATTTTTATCTGCTCATTTAGAGCAAATTAAAACTCGACTAGAATATAAAACCAGTCACACATAACAGTTATGATTAGAAAGATAATCACAGCGGGCTTCTTAGTGACACAGTAATGAATTTTTCTCCTGAAAGCTAACTAGCTAGAGAAAAAGTGATGTAGATCGGATAAAAGAGAAGGAACGATATTAACTAAAAAGAACTTCATTAGGTATCTTCCAGATAAACGTACATATTGACCCTGATTTATTTTAAGTACCTATAGTTACAGGAAATTGAGATCAACATTGATGAAATGGTGAACTTTCCATTGAATCTTTACAAAAAGAAAATTGGCAAATGTACGCAACATGTTGTTGAAAAGATGAATCTTTGGTGACCTCACGGTTCATGGCTTGGGTAACTGCCTCAGCAGTGCTTCTAGAAACTGGATAGATGACCTTGGGCATGTCTCTCTCCTCCTTTTACATTTGTAATATTAGAAAGATGAATGATCCTGAAGGTTTATCCCAACTCACCTTTTCTTTATTTTGAAATCATTTCCTTATATATTCCAAACATTTCTTCCAGCCTCCAGTGGCTTCCATCTTTCACCTGCCTGTGTCACCGGCACTGAATCCCGACACCTGCAGCCCTGTGGCCAGTGTGACCTTGGTGTCAGCTGAGCCCTGGCCCCTTCCAGCTTGGTTGGTGGCACTGTGACGTATCCTTCATCCTGGCCGCAGGACATAATGAGCCGAGAGTGTTTTCCTAATCAGACCCATTCGAAAGCAATTAAATCCACGTTAAGTGATAAGGCTTTGTATTACTTCTGTCAGGGTTGTGGGCAGTGGGGGACGTAGCATGTCCAGTTGCCATAAAGAATGACTAATTGGAAGGGAGCTGTGAACTGGAAATGTGATAGTCTACCAGAGTTGGAATAAAAGTGGCACCGAGTAAACACACTTAGACTGAAGAGTAGGGACAAAGTCACTCGGCAACCCCTTCGGGGGAACTGTCAGGCTGCAGACCATGAAGGGACATCATCCCACCTGCTGTGAATGGTCTGTGGAAACACATGAAAGTGCCCATCATGGTAGGTGCCAGCTTCCTGCTCACAGAGACAAGTGGCTGCCCTCTTCCTCTGCACTGTACACGCTCCTCTTAATTCACAAGCACAGATCCTGAAGAGTTCCAGGTCGAGCTAAGGACATTCTTCAGGATGTCCCCCAAGGACACCATCCCGGGCCTTTTCACGTGGTGCAAGGAGACCTCATACCCGGTGACTGAGAGTAGAGCTCCAAGGTCAGAGTGCCTGTGTCTCAGTCCTCTCTGTACTGCCTAGAGGATGTGTGAATGTGATTGGCAGGTGTCTTCACCATTGCCTGGCTCTGTTGCCTGATGAAATGGGGATAATGATATCGGTTACTTATCCCTTACCTGATCATCTTCAGACCAGAAATGTTTCAGATGTCAATGTTTTTGGTAACTTTCAGAGCTGATAGGATGCACATGGAATAGCTGTATAACATAACAAGTAGGAGATGCATCTGTAATAAGCAGCACGCTGTAGTCAAAAGCATTCATATTTCTACAGCGAAGCCATACAACTGTTCACATAAGTGAGATGAAGAGAAATGATACGTGGTCTCACAGGCCAGCTTTTCATGTAAAAGAATTAATACCAAGCTCATTTTGTTAAAAAAAAAAAATTTTCCTGAGATTGTAGAAGTCTCAAATTGCACAGGAAGTTTTGCAGACTTGAAATTCCTACTTCATAAGGGAATATATATAACATGAAGTGTCTCACATTAAGTGCTTTATTAAATCAGCTCTTATTACTGTTGTTGTTTTATCGTTATCACAGCAATGGGCTTAGAGAAGTTAATGAACCCATCTCAGGTCACAGAGTTTGCAGGGGGCCACCTAGAATTCACACCCATGTCTCTTGGACTCCAGAGCTCATCCCCTTCTCCCTACTCTACACTTCTTTCATGAACCAGTGCCCCATCAGTGAAGGAAGTTCAAGTTAAAGCCCATGGGGTGAGGATTTAGCGTTGCCTGTTTTGGGGGACAGAGCATTGCATCTTCTTAACCACAGCGATTGTTTCAGGGATAGATCCAGAAGCCACTCAAAGTTCACAAGGTGCAACAAGACTTCTACCACGTCTGCTGAGCACGGTGGCTGTTAATTCTGTTGGGCTTAATGTAGGAGGATGTAGGCCTGGGGTTGTAGGCAGCCTTCTTGTCGCCGTGTGGAGTGTGAAAATGAAGGAACGCAGATAAGAATAAGACCACAAGAGAGAGGTGCCAGTGTTCAGTGCCAGGCTCAAGCTGGGCCTGGGACGATTCAGGACATTCATTCCGCTTATACATCTCACATGTCGCTTAAGCTCAAGGTGAAGTTGGAATTTCTGTCATTTGGAAAAAATGAAAATGTAAGAAAAATATTTGTATCTACAGAAGCCATGTGCACTATTCTAAGCCAGAAAAAAAGCAGATTTTGAATTGGGCAATATCGCGCCATGTCACTTCCCTCTGGGCCTCAATGTCCTTGTCTGTAAAATGAACTTGGTTCCATCACTTTTCAGATGGCTTCCCGGCCACTGTGTGTGGCGCCAAGTTTAATGCTGATGCATGTGAGGCCGTCTCATAGACTGACAATGCCTCCCAGCACCCAGCTGCACTTCCCCACAGCTTTCTTGGTTCATCCTCGAGCAGAGAACTTGACATTCAGCTGAGATCCAGTAGAGAGAGAGTCCCAGCTAAAGGGAAATTGGCTCCCTGATTATTTTCTCTCTCTCTCTCTCTTTCTCTCTCTCTCTCTCTCTCTCTCTCTCTCTCTCTCTCTCTCTCTCTCTCTTTGTAGAAGTTCATGAGAACTCTGAGTTGGATATACAGCCCTTCCCTGCACAGTGAGGAAGATTGTTGCATGAAAAATTCATTAGTGCCTAGGGTCTCCAGTGCTCAGTTCTTCTGCCCCAAAGGGTTCATAACTTTCCCTGAAAAGACAGCGAATTTAATCTGCATGGAGAATGTGTCTCAATGCTCATTCTTGCCAAGACAGGAGGCAGGATATGCATTCGCTGCTTTGTGACATTCTGCAGAGCATCACCTGTCTCCTTCCCTTTGTCTGTATCGGAGAGAACACGGGGAAGCTATTAACAGATGTGGCGCAATGCGGCTTCATTTCAATGACATGGCAACATCCGCAGAGTGGAATTTAAAGTCCTGTGCTTCTGTCTTCTCCCACGGAAATAATTGGGTGGCTTATAGTCCTGGCGCATGTGGAAGCAAGAAAAATTTCTCTGTTTGATGAACCAGGCTTCTCGATGGAAACCTTCCCTGTGCTTGCTTAATGAACTCATGGCTCATATTTCTCAGATAACATGTTCCATCTGATTCAATTCCTCAAGCATTGTTGAGCTCCGTGTTAAAAGCTGGGGATACAAACATAAAAATGATGTGATCCCTGTCCTCAGGGCAGTGTGAGAATGGAGAGAAGCGTGCGAACACCGATTGAGGGTCTAGCATAGTGAGTTCAATGAAGAGGCCCAGAAAGGCCTGCATTGCACACAAGAGCAAATCGTTGAATCACAGTAAACAATTCTAACTTACTCCATTATTGCCTAAAAGAGTTAAAGTTGCTTTCCAAAATTATTGAAACAACTTCCCAGAGTATTCTAAATGTATCTAGTTAATTTTGTTCTGAACCTGATGGTACACCTAAGCTTAATAACCACTCAATACTTTTTAGAACATGACTTTTCAGTGATGCCAAATTAACGCAGCTCTAGACAACTCTTGCAAATGAGCCAGAGATTCTTGCCAAGAGAATTCTATTGATTTCAGCTGCTTTTGCTTTTCCTTGCTCTATGTGCCTAAGCCATAGAATTCAGAAAATCTATTACTACAAGTTGATTTTTTACCCAGTGCCCAAGACTGGAGGATTAAGTGAATTTTTATCGAGTTTCTAATATGCATCTTATTCTTCACTTAAAATGCACTATCTCATTCAATTCCCTCCTATGTCTTTGAAGGTGAGGAAACCAGATAAAAAAAAATGAAACCAGGACTTCAAACCCCATGGTCCACCCACATAATAGAATACTGACCCCAATGAAATTTTTTCCCAGTTGAAAATGTGAAATGGTTAGTCGTGCAGCAATGAACTGGAGTCCTGGGGATTCTCCTTTGTCACCTTTTTGCTTTCTGAAATTAAATGCGGATTAATTTATTAGTGGACAGCTATTGACTGAAGAAATCCACATATTGAGGGAAAATGTGAAGAGTCACATCATATTCGGTTATAAGTATGGGATTTAAAAGATTCACTCCATGACTGAGAAAACGGTGCTCCTCTTGATAATTCAGGAAAAATGCTTCTTTTCTGTACAAAACCAGAAATAACTCTCTGATCTTAATGAATCAGTTTATGGAGCTTGAGATGCACCAGAGAAATGTGCACGATAGTTCATGCGCATCTGCCCAGGGAACAAGAATTGAATCAATTATTTAGGCCAGCAATGATTATGAAACTCTGTAGCATTGTTCTATTTCAATAATAATGATGGTTCCCTTGAACATATATCCTCTTCTTCATTGGACACGGCACTTTCATTAATGTAAGTCTATTTGCTTATCCGGTCCTCGTAGCAATGCTGGCAGGAATTAACATTCTCGTTTTAGCTTCAGTAAAATTGAAGCTTGTAGGGGTCAAATGCCACCATGTTCGGGCCGCAGGTCAGTGGTGATACCGGGGATGGCAACCAGGGTTTGACTCCTGGGCTCACCCCACTATCACGTACTGCTTCCTGAAGATTAGCTCTCTTGTTAGATTGTGTGAAGAGGACTTGAACTGTTAAATTATTCTGAGTCATAGAATGCTGGGTTTCAGAAGGTACCTGATAAGTAGCAACCTTCTTTGCTACCAGGTTCTAGAAAAATTGGTAGGAAAAAAAATGCCAGGGCTGATAGAGCACCAAATTCTTCTCTTTATTGCTAGGAAGCATCCTTTCAGCAAGTCTCAGTTTTTCCATCTATAATATGGGAGGAGGGGGCTGTGAGCAAGTGGTACCTATTTTCCCCTCCATCTCTCCATCATTCTAAGTCCAAAGGACCGCCCAGTAGCACCAGCCTTTACTTGGTTGTCTGCACCAGAAACTTGGTCATCCTGGACTTCTGCCTGAGTCTACTCATGATCAGTCATGAAGCCCCATTGATTTTGTTCTCCACGCATTTCTCAGATGCATCCAGTGGTTGCCATTGCCATTGCTTTTGTCTAAGTACGGGGCCCCGGCATCTCTTGTCTGGACCACTATAAACTTCTGAATCCGGCTCCCTATCTTCAGTCCATGCACAAAGTATGTTGGATTTTTTAATCATTTAAATAGTGGGAAATATTTTAAACACATAGGAAATTATATATATATATATATATATATATATATATATATATATATGCAATCCGTTCAGAAGGACCAAATGTGAATTTTGCCATTTGCTTCTGATAACTTTTTCAGAAATAAAATGGAATTTCTTGAGGTCTCAAGTTGTTCATCTCACCTTTTCCATTTCTTTTCCTCTGCTCACAGAGGCACACACTCCCCTAAAGATGGTGTGCATCCCTCTGCACTGTTATTCCCAATATCAGAACCATGAGAAAGACAACCTACATGTTTTGGGTCCTAAAGGTCATGCAATATGGGGGGTTGGCTATTTAAAGAGAAAAATTGCAAACTTAGAAATTCAAAATGAGGCACCAATGTTTATATTTATTTTGAAAGTGAAACTTACAATAGTTGAAAAAAATTTAAACTGACAAATGTCATATAAATGACAAAATCCAGGAAAATAACATAAGCTTCCTGTATAATACCTTTTCCCTACAGTTTTGGTGGCATATTCTTTGATTGACACTTCAAATTAGAATGCTTTTGTATACTATTTTATAGAGAGAGAATAGAAAGATAATTCATTTTTTTCCCCATCACAGTCAACTAAAACTTGTTTCTTTATTATTGATAGTTTAGGATAATTTAAGCTTTACTTCATCACAGTGATATCTTGTAAACTTGAGGGATTATTGTCTAATTTGGGGAGAACTTTATTAAGTTTCCTCCATATGTGAGCTGTAGTATTTCAGAGAGAATTACGTTGTCTTGTGCAGTGACTAATAGCAAATACTTTCTGAGCTGATGCCACTGATGAATCACTACCTATGCCTTCTGATGCAAGATCCACACATGACTTCTGGCCCTACACATGCAGGTCCCAAGCCAGGTGGGTAAGCACAGAAAATGGTGAGAGTGTCCCTAGAAATCATTCCTCCATGGGGATGTGTATACAGGGAAGTAACTGAACACAAAAACATTTTCCTGCCCAGCTGATGTGGCTCAGTTGTTGAGTCTTGACCTATGAACCAGGAAATCACAGTCAGGGCACATGTCCGGGTTGTGGGCTCAATCCCCAGGGTGGGGCGTGCAGGAGGTGGCTGGTCAATGATTATCTCTCATCATTGATGTTTCTATTCCTCTTGGCAAGTGGGGTGGGGGCTGGATTTTGTCCCCTGATCACTCCTTCAGCCTGCCCCATGTGGCACAATGCCTGCATTGGCCTTGTATGTGTTGCTCCCGCAAGCAGGATATTGTACATTCTTGTGTGATCAAAACTTTTATTTAAATGCTATTATGCTGACATATTCTATAGTTACCTTTCTCATACAATAGGCTTTCAAAAAATACTCATGAAGATTTGAATAGACACATGGGTGGATATAATTTAGTCATTTTGCTTGCTATACAGCATTCCATTGTTTGAAAACCTTCAATTTCCCCTTCTTTAAAATCTGATATCTCATGAATACTTCTCCTACTTTTTCGTTTTCTCCTCCATCTGTAAAGGTGCTTGGCTATCCTCAGCTCTTCTATATACATTTTACAATCATCTGTTTAAGCCACACACACATACATCAAATCTATTGTGATATTTTGAAATTTCATTATGCCTATTGATTATGCTGGGATAAAATGACCCCCTTATGTCAGTTATTCTTCTATCTATCAACACAGACTAGATTCCTATTAATTTAAATCCTTGGACCAGAGTAGTACAGGCAGCATTCAGAGGTCGTCAGGTTAAATTAGTCTACGGATGGAGTCATTTGTCTATACATGACAACATTCTAAAGGCAGAATGAGTTTCGAAGCCATATCCAGGCACTGACTCAGCTTTCTCTGCCTGAGTAGTCGCCTAGAGAGAGTTCAGTGTTTGTAAGCATTGCACGCAGGTGCAGAAGTTGTTCATGTAGCTTATGTGCTAACACTCCCCTAGGGCGTAAGGATGGAAATATAAAGCTGCACAGGGGGACCAAGTTCTCCTCCTTTCTCAGGTCCAGCCGGACTTTCTCCACTTGGAGAGGGCCATGCCCACGCCGAACCTGTGTGTAACCAGGGGTCAAGTGGGAGGCTGAATTCATATATAGCTCCATGGAGCTGTTAACGTAAAAAAAAACAAAGCCCACACACACATTCAAACCTGTGAAGAATTTTTGTGCGTTTATTTGAGCCAAGCTGTCAGCAGTTGCTGGGAAGCAGAATCTCAATGTATTGAGATAATGCTCCAGAGAATGACATTTTTCTGTTTTTGTTTTTACCTTGTTTCATTCATTACAATCAAAGGGGGGGGACGACATAAGTGGGTTACATGAACTCCATTGGTGATAGATTATGGAGGCGGGAGAAAGCAAAGCAGGAAACCTCTGGGATTGGATAAAAAGTAGAATGATAGGCACATGCTTCTTTTACTTAGGGGTGCAGGAAGTTAACAGTCAGCAATTAGGAGGGGACTTGTGGTCTCTGCAGAGCGGTGCCTGTGCTTTGAGGGGCCCGGAGAAAGGAAAATTACCGTGACATCCCAACCATATGCTGTCGTAGATGCGAAAAGGCAATGGGCTCTTTAAGGAGAAGATTGACCTTTGTCAGGGAAGAGACCAGCCCAGGACGTGACTACCCACCGTATCTGCTTTCAGTAAAAGTTTTACTTTCAGACCATCCTTAGTGGTTGCAGGCCTTCGCTGAGCTGTCAGGTTACCTACCATGTGACCCCTTTTTCGTCCACTGAGCCATCTGGTTCCTGGCTAAATGCAGTTAGAACTTCTGTCAGAAACAATGTCATCCACTTCTCCACTGCAGTGATGGTCCATGGCTGCCCTGAAAAATGTATTTTCTGTTTTTCATCTTTCTTGGGACTTGTTGAACTCAGTGGCTCTAAGACACTCTCTCTCTCTCTCTCTCTCTCTCTCTCTCTTTCTCGTGTGTGTGTGTGTGTGTGTGTGTGTGTGTGTGTGTGTGTGTTGGGGTGGGGGAATTCTAGAGCATTATGTCTTTGTGTATCATCGCTTCCCTCATTCTTTCATTTATTCCTCCTGGAACACCTTTCAGATGCAGCTGGATCTTCTCAGTGTGGCCTTCTCTCTTTATATCCTTTTAATAGTCTTCCTTTCATCACATATCTGAGCTACATTCTGCATGATGCCTGGAGGTTGCCACTCAAAGAACCATGAAGTATTTGGTATTTTACATATTTACAGTCAAGTTAGCTCATCACGGTTTTTTTGTATTTACTGTAGGATAGCAGGTGACCTCTGGATCAGAGATAAAGACAGCTTGTTACTCACAGCAAAAGCAACAGCCAGAGTTATACTGTAGCTTTGGATCGGCAGGTCCCCTCCCGTAGGGTGACATGCTGAGGGCCAGTCTCAACAGTGGCCGCCCCATCGACATCTGCCGCCTGTGTTTGTTTGGGTGATGGTGGCACTTTTGAAGAGCTATAGGCTTTCAGCAAGCGACAG
>PVJC01048731.1:0-12432 GCA_004026665.1 Murina feae | reverse complement strand
CCCCAGGCCAGGGTACCTGAGGCTGTGCCCCCCACCCAGCAGGGCCCTCAAGGTTTGCCCTCCGCCCTGGTGCTGGGCCAGGGGACCTCAGGCCATGCCCCCACCCCAGCACCAGGCGAGGGGACCTCAGGCTGTGCCCGCTACCCCGGCGCCAGGCTGGTGGATCACAGGCCACTCCCTCCACCCAGCAGGGCTTGATGGGAGACCTCAGGCCATGCCCCCCTGCCCTGGCACCAAGGGGACCTCAGGCTGTATACCCCCACCTGGCAGGGCTTGACAGGGTGGGACCGGCCAGGTCTGGATCTAGCCCAATGAAGGGGGGCCGTCCAGGTTTGGGTCTCGAGAGATTTTGAGGAGCACGTGGGTGGTTGAAGACTTGACTCTGGGTTCCATGGTGCACCCCAGACTCTGACAGGAGGAAGATTTTCATATACATTTTATTAATTTTCTTTAATCTCTGACACTTCCATTATAGAGAAAGGGCAAATAGCAATATTAATATATTTCCTCTAATTAATCCCCTTTTAATGCGCATGAATTTCATGCACTGGGCCACTAGTCCTATCTAATAAAAAAGTAATATGCAAATTAGGCTTCACTCCATCACAAAGATGGCCACCCCCATGGCTGCAAGATGGTGGTGTTCATAGCCACATCCTATCTAATAAAAGAGTAATATGCAAGTTAGGTGTCACTCTGTCACAAAGGTGGTCTCCCCCACAGTCACAAGATGGCAGTGCCCATAGTCACAAGATGGCGGTGCCCAGGCCGGCTCAGCCCTGCCGCAGAAGTGGTCAGGGCTGTTAGCCAGGCAGGTGGTAGGGGAAGCGGGGGTCCTGAGGGGTGGAACAGGCAATCAGAGGGGGAGGAGGTCCCCTGCCCAGGCCAGAGGCCTTTGCCAGAGGCCTCAGGCATGGGCAAGGGTAGAGCCAGTGATCAGAGGGGTCAGAGGCAGAGCAAGTGATTGGAGGGGTATGAGGGTGCTCTACCCAGGCATAAGGCCTGGGCCAGAGGCCTCAGGCCTGGGCAGGGGCAAGGCCAGAGATCGCAGGGGCCTGGCTTCTGCAGAGCCAGTGATCTGAGGGGCAGGGGCAGAGCCTGCGATCGCAGGGTTCTGGGCACCAGTTGAGCCAGTAAAGCAGGGTCTGGGGGGTCCTGCAGCCTTGGCCAGGGGCTCAAGGGTGGAGTTGGCAATGGTAGGAGCCTGGGGGTCTTCTGCCCAGGCCTGTAGCCTTGGCCAGAGGCTATAGTGCGGCAAGGGCGGAGCCTGTGATCTGAGGGGCCTGTGGGTCCTCTGCTCAGGCCTACAGCCTTGGCCAGAGGCTGCCAGTAGGGCAAGAGCAGAGCTGGCAATGACAGGGGGTAAGATCAGAGCTGGTGATCGCAGAGGCCTGAGCTCTGTGAAGCCGGTGATCAGAGGAGCTTGGGGGTCTACTGCCCAGGCCTGCAGCCTCAGGCAGAGACTGCAGGGGCAGATTCAGTGATCACAGGGGTCTGGGCAGGGGTGGAGCTGGGATTGGAGAAGCAGGGGTGGAGCTGGTGATCAGAGTGAACTACAGAGGAAACACCTATTCTTACCACTCATTGGCTAAGTTCCACTGGTAATATTCTTAGTAACTTGGGTAATAAGAATCCCTAAAGGCAATCTAGGGTTTTTCCACCACACTCCTGGAGAAAAAAAAATGAAGGTCCACTGCTGGAGGGCTAAGAAATGTCATATCCTGCCCTAGCTGGTTTGGTTCAGTGCATAATGCCTCAGCCTCCTGACTGCGCAGTCTGGGTTCAATTCTGACCAAGGGCATGTACCTAGGTTGCAGGCTCCTCCCTGGCCAGGGCCCAGGTCAGGGCATATGTAGGAGGCAACCAATCAAAGTGTTCCTCTCACTTTGATGTTTCTCTCTGTTTTTCCCTTCTCTTCCACATTCTCTAAAAACCAATGGAAACATATCCTCAGGTGAGGATTAAAAAAGAAAGAAAGAAAGAAATGCCATATCCTATGAAAGA
Organism: Murina feae; assembly: GCA_004026665.1. Lineage (NCBI taxonomy): Eukaryota > Metazoa > Chordata > Mammalia > Chiroptera > Vespertilionidae > Murina > Murina feae. The sequence continues at coordinate 10,428 of PVJC01048731.1, read as the reverse complement.
CACATCTTGAAAATGCCTAAAAAAAGTTGTCATTTTTTCATGATGAAAGGACTAGAGTCCATGTTGATGAAAATACTTTGGTGGCTGCAGTAACTGGCAATGGCTGCAGCAGTGGGATGATGGGGCTGGTGACTTCCCCTAATTAGCCTGGTCGCTTCCCACAAAGGGAGGCCAGACTGCGGCTTAGGTCCGCTCGCCAAGGGGAGCAGGGAGCGGGCCTAAGCCATCAGTAGGACACCCCCTGAAGGCTCCCAATATGTGAGAGGGGGCAGGCTTGGCTGAGGAACCCCACATCCCAGTGCACGAATTTCGTGCACCGGGCCCTTAGTCCTATATAAATAAAGCCTAATGTGCAAATTGTCTCCTTGACCGGGAATTCAGTCAGGATTTTGACCACTTGCTATGATATGTGCTGACCACCAGGGGGCAGTGTGGAACATGGTGGGCATTGGTGATGCAGCACTGGTAGCAGGCAGCGGTGGAGGTGCTGCTGGCCCCAATGGGCCCCTATGAGAGCAGGACCACAGTGGGATGGTGGAGCAGGTGAGGGGGTGGTGCCAGGCCAAGGTGGGTGGGACCTACCAGAGGTCAGCTGGGACTCCCCTTTCCATGCCATGCGCTTGCACTTTGATTGCCAGCCAGGCCTAGTGCATAAATTTTGTGCACTGGACCTCTAGTGAAGTTATAAAAAGAATGAGAAATCTTTTTGTGGTTAAAGAAGAGCTATGTTGTAATAATCTTGGATCCATTTTAACTTTGATGAAAGCACCATCATGACTGATATTTATTACATCGCTTCACTAAGGCATCTGAATGTAAATATGGGATAGAGAGAGATCCCATGTAAGTTCAAATCCTTCTTCTGGGAAAACTAGAGTAAGGAAGAAAATGATTATTGGGTTTATAAAGGTGTGTGTACAAGGATTATTCATCCACTTTCCAATATCTATACTATATACCAGTGGGTTTAATGGGCCTGAGAACTGAAACAACAGAGTGAGGAGAGTTATGCACTGGGAGAAATCATGGGGTTTTAGATCTTGTAAATGGAGTCATATTTGCCCTCATAAATGAAGAGAAAGTGACAAGATAAATTTTTATTGGTTTTCTCTCTTTATGTGTGTCCCTAAATTAAGATTACAAGCAGGACACAGGAATGTAAATATCTGGAATTACTTGATACGGAAGTGTTGAAATACCAAGAAGAAAACTAAGGTAAGACTACAGTAGGCAGGGCGAGGAGTTTTCCAGGTGGTAGTGCTGTTTTCTGTCTACTGAGCTTCCCAACAGTCATTTCAACAGCTGGGTTTCAACCCGAAGGAGATATAAAAAGAATAATCCCAAATATAAAACTGATTGTTTGCCATTCAATAAACTTTAGTTTTATCTCTTAATGTCTACAGGATGTAGTTTCTAAGGCCCAGGGCCTTGCGGAAGGTCCGACTGAGGGCATTCTTCACTTCCTTATTTCTCAGGCTGTAGATGATGGGGTTTAACATGGGAGTCACAACAGTGTAGAACAGTGATAGCAGCTTCTTGCTCTCAGGAGAATTATTGGACTTAGGCCGGAAGTAGGTGAGGCTTGAAGATACATAGAAAAGGGAGACAACAAGGAGGTGAGAGGAGCATGTGGAAAAAGCTTTATGCTTCCCTTTAGCTGATGGAATCTTGAAGATGGCAGCAGCAATTCGAGAATAGGAACCTAAGACCAGCAAGCAGGGTATCATGATGATCAGAATGGTTCCAACAATCGCATAGACCTCAAACCGTGCTGTGTCTGCACAGACCAGCCTCAGCACAGGTGGGCTGTCACAGAAGAAGTGGTTCACCTTATTGGTGCCACAGAATGGGAAGCTGAAGAGCCATGTTGTCTGTATAGTAGCTACAGGAAAGCCTGGAAACCAGGAGGCAACAGCCAGTTTGGCACGTGTCCTTTGGTTCATGATGACTGGGTAGTGCAAGGGATTACAGATGGCTACATAGCGATCATATGCCATAATGGCCAGAAGGAAGCATTCAGCAACCCCAAAGAAGAAGAAGAAATACATCTGTATGACACACCCAGGGAAAGAGATGGTTGTGTCCTGAGCAAGTAGGGTTCCCAGCATTTTGGGCACAATGACGAGGTTGAAGCCAATCTCTAAGCAGGACAAGTTCCTGAGGAAGAAGTACATGGCACTCTGTAGCATGGGGTCCGCCAAGGTAACCAGAATGATGAGGCTGTTTCCCATCAGGGTGACCAGGTAGATAATTAGAAATGTCAGGAAGAGTAACAACTGTAATTCAGTAGGTAGGGAAGAGAAGCTCACAAGAATAAACTCAGTTACTCTTGTCCAATTTCCTCCAACCATAATTATAGAAATAAATTCCCAGCTGAAGTCAGGGAGAGAGTCTTGATTAGAAAATTCAGATTCTAGATTTGTTATTGAGATTTCTTCTTAGTATCAGGGAAAGAGGCAAAGTCAGGTTTTCAGTTAGATGAGGAAGGGTATTGCATTGTCTAAGAATAAAGACACAAAGAAAAATGTCTAGAGCTTAAATTCTGAGACAGGCCTGAATTATTTTTTGGAGTTGATATTTCCTTATTTTTGTATTAACATATACATAAAGTCAGGCCCTTTCAGAACCATGAATCCCTGAAGGGGCCACCGAAGGAGCCGTTTTAGGAGATAGTAATATTCCTGCAAACACCTAACTTTAGAGAATATAAACCAACATTCATGATTTCATTAAGCACATACAATTTATCAAGATTTTAGAAATATATTTATAATTATAATACAGAACAATGCATCTAATAACTTTTATACTCTTCATAAATCTTTCTTGCTTGGCTAGAATTTGAGAGATAAAGATGAGCTAGCATGTATTGAGGACAGTTAACATTTGCTTGTGTTTTGCTCTCCTACATGTGCATTTACTAGGTGAGGAAACTGATTACAGAGAAGTTAAGAATAGCAATTAGAGTGACAGATCTGAAATTAAAACCACATCTATTGGATTCTAAAGTTCTCTGATTTCTACTGAACCATTTTTTCAATGACTATTCTGCCTTGATCTGAGGACAAACTCATTAATGCTTAAGAGAATTAGAATTGGAATTTCTGTCACATCACAGTGAATACAGTGAAAAAAAGAACCAAGAGAATCAACAGCATTGACATCAAGAGGCTCTGGAGGTGAAAACAATCTAAGTATTGATTGATAGATGAATGGATACAGAAGTCAGACAATAAAATACTATTCAGCCATAAAAATAAAGAAATTCTGCCATTTCGAACAACGTAAATGAACCATGAGGACATTATGCTAAGTAAAATAAGTCAGACAGATAAAGACAAATACTGTATAATCTCACTTATATGTGGGATCTGAACAAAACAAAACAAAAACAAACACAACTCAAAAAAAAGAGATCAGATTTGTGGGTACCAGAAGTCGGAGTTAAGGGGTGGGAGAATTGGAGGAAGGTGGTCATAATGTATGAAGTTTGAGATATAGGATACATAAGTACTAGGAATGTAATGCACTACATAATGACTGTACTTTACACTGCTATAAGATATATAAGATATATATATATATATATATATATATATATATATATATATATATGAAAATTGTTAGGAGAGTAGATCACAAGAGTTTTCATCACAAGGAGATATTTTTTCTTTCATTTTATTGTATGTCATTTTGCAATATATGTAAGTCAAACCATTATGCTATACACCTTAAACATATATATGTATATATGCTGTAAAAATGTTCAGGAGGCTCCCAAAAATCAACTGGATCCCCATTCTGCATTATTGGTTTCTAATATCCAAATGATTATCAAGAAGCTCTTCTTGTTTTGTTAGTTTGGTAATTGAAAATGTTGAGTTCTAATGAAGAAATTATGAGATAAAGCTGGAAAATGATATTGACTGAGAAGCTGAAATAAATTATAAAGGAATTATATATGGTTAGAAACTATTATAAGAAAATTAAAAGTTTAATATCAGAAATAAAAACATTATTAGGAATAGATAAAACAACAATTGACACAAAGTAGAAGAGAAACAAGTATGCTGTGTGTGTTTTGGGAATGTTATATCAATAGAATTTTATTTTTTTGTGAAGGAATTTGGACCTTACTCTATAGAGAGAGCCATCTGAATATTTGAAGTGGGGGAGTTGCATTGTCATATATATCACACAGGAAGATCACTCTGATACTGTTGTGAGAAGGGATGGAATAGGGAGGATTTAGGGAGGGATTAAAGCTGAATGCCTGGGGTCAAGAAGACCAGTTATTCTCTAGTTCTGTTTTCACTTATAATCCATTTCCAAGAAGTAAAGAGGATAAATAATGAAGAGAAGCTACATATTTATCAGGTCGTGGTGGATAATTTAAATTTCAACATTATATTTAAAACTCCAAAATGTTCACATAAGGAAATAGAATCTTACCCAACAATAACAGTCAAACTGATCTAAGATGTCTTTGAAGTACTAAAAATTAAATGAAGCATATCTAAAGTTTTGAGCTCAACTTCGGAAAAACCAAATACAAGTTTAAAAAAAGAATAATAAGAGGATCAATAATAAAAGGCTCAGAAAAGACCACCTGAGATGGTGGTGTGGGATCATGATTATTGAACTAAAGGCTGTAAAATATATTGCTGGAAATGTAAAATACTGAATCAGTAAATTAGAAAAGAAGTTTGAGAAACTATACCTAAATTACTGAGAAAAATTATAAAAAGATAAAAATAATGAGGAGACTAGTGAAGTAAAATACAGGATATAAAATTAATCTAATAGGTATTCCAGAATGACATAGCAAAGGAGAGAGAAGAAAGACAATATTTAAAGAAGTATCAGGGAAAGAATAAACATCTCTGAGCTATAGGAAGTGGTGACTTTTTGAACTGAAGGAATTCCTAAACACAAAACAAATTTCTTTTTAAATATTCACACAAACGTATGTCTTTTTAACAAAATATTTTGTTTTTCATTTTGAGGATAGCGAAAATTTCTATTTAGTAACAAGTCTAGAAAATGATAAAAGCAAAACAAAAGAAAATTGAAAACCTTTCTACAAATTACAACCAAACAAAAACTCTAGCCCAACTACAAAGGAAAAAAAAATAAACCAGGAAACCTCTGTTCCTAGGAAAATGGGGTAGATACACTTTTCCTTATTTTTCCCGCTAATATAACTGAAAACTCTAGATATTATATATGAAAGAAACATAAGATTCTGAAAGGTGGAGAGAAGAAGTTAGACCAGGTAGGCACTTCTGAACCCGAGGAAAGTCATGGTGATTAGTTTCCTGGTTTTGTTTGTTTGTTTGTTTGTTTGTTTTGCCTCATTGTGTCCCAGACTTGGGGCTGAACATATGAGCAACATTAAAATGCCAAGAGGCACAGAAAAAAATACTTGAAGAAAAGTCTGCTCTCATTATCTTAAGGACCAAAAAAATAACCAGTATAGCAAGATTTTTAAACAAATAACACATCTACTCCAGCTAAACACTATATAAACATATATATAAATACACACACATATACACACACACACTAGGGGTCTGGTGTACAAAATTCGTGCACGGGTAGGTGAGGTAGGGGGAGGGCAGGCGGGGAGGTTTCTCAGCTGGACCTGCACCCTATCCAATTCAGGAGTCCTCAGGAGATGTGCTACCGATGGCTTGGGCAGAATCCACTGGTTCTCTGCTCTCTGTCGGACCTGTTTGCTGCACACCATGGGGATGGGCAAGCAGGCCCTGCTGGGCACTGCCTGTGGGGTCCCCAATGGCTTGTGTCCCCTCGTCCCCTTGTCCACAGCTGGGGTGGTGGCTGGGGAGTCCCCAATGGCTCTGGTTCACCGTGCCCCAGCTGGCTGCTGGCTGCCACCTGCAGCGATCTCCATCGCTGGCTCCCTCTTGTCTGCTTAGGGGGGTCATCATGATGACCTCCCAGCAGGCCCTGCTAGGTGCTTCCTGCAGTCTGATTGCCTGCTGGGCTCCTGTTGCCAAGGTAATGCCACCAGCATCCTGCCCCACCACTATGGGCACCGCCATTTTTGTCCTGGAGGGATGGTTAATTTGCATATTCCTTTTTTATTAGATAGGATATATATATATATATATATATATATATATATATATATATATATATATATATATATTAAAACAAAACAGTAACTGTGGCCCCATTCTGACTCACAACAGAAAAGTTTGAGTGAGAAACTTAGACTTCTACCCTCAGCAGCTGCATAGGTGCCCCAACACATCTGCTGGGGTGGTATTAGAGAAGTCCTGGAAAACCAGGACTTTCATCTTGCCAAGCAAAAACAAAGCCCACGATCCCAATAACAGTGAAGACAGTGTGGGAAGCCTGGACTCTCCCCTAATCCACTCCTCCACCTCATCCTGACAGCAATGCAATGGCACTCTCACCTCTTTTCTCTGCAAGGGCGATGTTAAAGGAAGCCAGAAGGCTTAAATAAAATTTGGAGTCTTATAATGCTACATACTCAAAACATCCTGGTAACATGGTACCCAAACCAAAAATATGGGTAGATATAATAGACTTTTCTTCTCTTGAGTTTTCAAAATGATGATTGGTGGTTGAAGCAAATGTGTAATACTATCCGATATGGTTCTAAATGTATTTAGAAGAAATATTTATGAGAATTGTATTATAAACAGGATGGTCAAAGGGATGTAAAGGAAAGTTAGCTTTCTGCAATTCACTTAAACTGATAAAATGACCACATTGGTAGAATGTGATAAATTATGTTCATACAATGCAATGTCTACAGCAGTCACTACAGAACTGATACAAAGAGATCTATTAAAAAACACTACAGATAAATCAAAATTGAATAATAAAAATGTTCAAGTAACTTAAAGAAAGGATAGGAAAAAAAAGAAAACAGAGAAATGAGAGAACAAACAGAAAATAAAAATGGCAGATTAAGCTCTAACATATCTATAATTATATTAAGTACAAATATTCCAAATATACAACTAAAGGACAGAGATTGGCGGAGTAAATTGAAAAACATGACCCAACTATATGTTCCTTATAAGGAACTCAGAGAAATGTAATTAGATCTGTAGTTTGAAAGTAATATTTGAAAACAGACATTATCATGCAAATATCAATTTTTAAATGGTCGTTCAATTATTTATACTTTGTCATTGTGACAAAAACATTTTTTCCAGAATTTAAAAATATCCTATCTAATAAAAGAGTAATATGAAAATTAGGCATCACTCTGTCACAAAGATGGCGACACCCATAGCCACAAGATGGCGGTGCCCAGTCCGGCTCAGCCCCGCTACTGAAGTGGTCAGGCCTGTTAGCCAGTCAGGTGGCAGGGGAGACAGGGAGCCTGAGGGGTGGAACAGGAGATCAGAGGGGGCAAGGTGGAGCCAGAGATAGGAGGTATATGAGGGTGCCCTACCCAGGCATAAGGCCTGGGCCAAAGGCCTCAGACCTGGGCAGGGGCAAGGTCGGAGATCGCAGGGGTATGGGCACGGGTGGAGCCAGCAAAGCAGGGGTCTGTGTGTCTCCTGCCCAGGCCTGTAGCCTTGGCCAGAGGCTGCCAGTGGGGCAAGGGCAGAGCCAGCAATGGCAGGGGGAAGGATCAGAGCTGGTGATCGCAGAGGCCTGGGCTCTGTGAAGCTGGTGATCAGAGGGGATTGAGGGTCTTCTGCCCAGGCAAAAGAGTAATATGCAAATTAACCCTCACAAATTAATATACAAATTAACCCTTTGTAACTTTGTCACAAAGATGGCGGCAGCCAGGGAGTTGTAGCAAGGCAGGAGGCTTGCGTTACCCCAGCACTGGAGGAAGCCAAGATTCCCACCTGCCCTGCAGACCCTGAGCTCTGCTCAAGGCAATAAAGTTTCAATTATAGAAGGTAAATAAACCCAATATACCTGCTTCCAGAAGGCGGCTTTGAGCGGGACCAAGGCAACAAAGTTTCAATTATGGAAGTTAAATAAATCCCAGATACCTGCTTCCAGCCCGCAACCATGGCCAGCCTGATAACACCCCTCAGCCCTTCACCGAGGCTGGCCAGGCACCCCAGTATAGACCCCCACCCTGAAGAGGCTGTGGCCAACCTGAAAACATCTCTAGCCCCTCAATCAGGCTGGTCACATTCCTGTAGGGTGAGGGTCCCCCCAGGGGGTTTGACCAGCCTGCAAACAGCCATCATCCCCTCACCCAGGCTGACAAGGCACCCCAGTGGGGACTCCCACCCTGAAGGGAGTGTGATCAGCCTACAAACAGCCATCAGCCCCTCACCCAGGCTGGCCAGGCACCCCAGCAGAACACCCTTCAGGGCAAAACAGCCGACCCCCACCTGTGCACCAGGCTTCCATCCTATATAATAAAACGTTATTATGCAAATTGACTCTAACAGCAGAACGATTAGGAATGACTGGTCACTATGACACACACTGACCACCAGGGGGCAGATGCTCAATGCAGGAGATGCACCCTGGTGGTCAGTGCGCTCACACAGGGGGAGCTTTGCTTAGTCACAAGCCAGGCTGATGGCTGCCAGAACAGTGTTGGTGGTGGGAGCCTCTCCTGCCTCCTCAGCAGTGCTAAGGATGTCTGGCTGCAGCTTAGGCCTGCTCCCTGCTGGCAAGTGGACATCCCCCGAGGGCTCCCAGGCTGCCAGAGTGATGTCTGACTGTAAGCTTAGGCCCGATACCCCCGGGAGTGGGCCTAAGCCAGCAGGTGGACATCCCCCGAGGGGTTTCAGACTGCAAGAGGGCATAGGCAGGGCTGAGGGACTCCCCGCCATCCCCCGCCGAGTGCACAAATTTTTGTGCACCGGGCCTCTAGTAATACACATAAAAATCCTCATAGATTAATCTCATTTCTGAGTATAGATGCAAAAAGTCCATGTAAAAATTCCAATTGGAGACAATATTTACAAGACAAATGTTGAGTGTTACAGATTAACCGAGAGAAAATTAGGTAAATCTATAATTGTTGAATTCACGTAATCAAAAATCAAATGTCAAAAAAGAGAAAAAAGTTCAGATATAAGAAATCAAACAATTTTTAAAAGAAAATAAATTTTTCTTTAAAATTTTAAAATAGGATATTTATTTTGTGTAAAAGTGAAAGAATATAAACTATATAAACATTTAAACAGTGTAGTTCTAAATGATAAGTGGATTGCACAGTATATATCAAGAAACTTTAAACTAGCAATTCTATGTATTCCATTTTAGGTTATGTGCACGTTTTATCTATCAGAATGCACCTCTTAACTTTATTTACAATAGATCATCGAAATATATAAATAATTAAGGATGACATAAATACATAAAATTAGCAGATTGGTGAAATAAGCTGTGTTATATTTATACTATGAAATGCTGTGAAGTAATTTAAAAGTATAAAAAAATCAAATGGCATGAGAAACTATTCACTAAGTTCTGCTATGCTGATAAAGTAGGCTACAACATAATATGTTTAATGTAAGATATATATACACACACACACACATATAGAAAGTTCAATTTCAGTTCTATTTCTTTGTAATATCTTAAGTGGTGCAGTTCTAGGTGTTTAAAATTTTCATTGCATTTTATATTTTTTATATTAGCCACAATGAAAATGTATTGCTTTCTATTTCAACAACAATTACTTGAATATTAGTAAGAATAAAATACATCATAAAACAATTCATAACATAAGGGAAATATAAATGACAAACTGGAGAAGATATTTGCAATAATGACAGCAAATAATAAAATATATCTTTCTAATATATAGTGATCCATATAAACAACTTTCACAAAGACATGATCACCCCCAAAGAAAATTAGAAGACACAAAGATTTATTCTGTCAAAAAGCGCCAGTGGCTAGTAAGCATGTGAAAACTACTTTATTTTGCTAGTAATAAAATAAATTGTTAACATTGAAATTCAATTTCTTTATCAAATTTGAAATATTGAATAATATTCAGTGCTAGTAAAGGATGATGTGCTAAGCAATATCTTATTTGCTTAAGGCTGTGTAAATTAATATAATTTTTTTCTCTGAAAATCAATTTGATACCATTGTGTGAGGAGCCTTTAATGTCACACATTTTGATACAAGAACTCCTTCTGGTGGAAGAGATGGAGACAATGATTTTACATATAACTTTGTTCAATGCTGTTATAGTCATAACTTGATAATAATCATTAATAGATAGATAAGTTAATGATTCAATGATAGATAATGCAAAAAATTCATAGACAGACAACAGTATGGGGATTACCAGAGAGAAAGGAGAATATAAAAGGGGTTAAAGGGAGGATAAATGGTGATGAAAGGAGACTTGACTAGGTGGTAAGCACACAATAAATATATAGATGATGTATTATAGAATTGTATACAGTAGATCTTCAGGTTACATTG
>PVJC01048730.1:0-12435 GCA_004026665.1 Murina feae | reverse complement strand
TAACTGCCTATTTTCAGGACTGAGAGGCTGATTCAATGAGATATGGAACCGTCCACCAACCCAGCTTCTGGATTGTGACCCCAGTATATTTTGGTAAACAAACTATAATACATAGTAACTTATTGTGTGTATTGTAACTTTTCAATGGCAATTTTGAAATGTATGTAAAAATAGGCCCAACAGTATAAGGAGGCCCCATTTGAGCTTCAACAATTATCAAGTGGTGGCCAACCTCTTCTATTTTACATGTATAAATTACCTTTTGCAACAGTTTGGATGGACCTGGATGGTATTATGCTAAGTGAAATAAGCTTGTCAGAGAAAGACAAATATCATATGCTCTCACTTATATGTGGAATATAAACTGATGAACAAACAGAAACAGAGGCATGGATACATGGAACAGACTGACAGCTGTCAGAGAGGAGAGGGTTTGGGGGCTGCATGAAAGAAGGCAAAGAACATATATGCACAGCCCATAGACACAGACAGCAGAGTGGTGATAGCCAGAGGGAAGTTGAGGGGGAGGAATAAGAGGAGGTGGGAAAAGGAGGGGAGAAGGGAGACAGAAAGATACTTTGCTTTGGGTGACAGGCACATGATGCAGTGTACAGATGATGTTTTGTTAAGTTGCATACTGGAAACATACATAATTTTGTGAACCAGTGTCATCCCAATAAATTCAATTTTAAAAAGTACAGTGTTTAAAATACTCTCATCTACATTATCTCCTTTGATTGTCCTAACAACTGTGAAAGGTAGGTTGTGTAGTTTTATAGTTAAATTCTATTTGTAACATATTAGCATTTTAATATAAATGCCAATTTTTAAGATAATGAAGCAAAAGATATAGAGTTTGCTTGTATTCTTTATGCATGCTTTATTGGGTTTTTGAGTATCCTAATTCATTAATAAAGGGAAATGGAAGCACACTGGCATGTCATTATCTTCAGCTGTTATTCAAACTGAATTGAATTATGTTTAATAAAATTATTAGGATAAATTACAGATTTTTACTTTTCTAGAAAACTGCTTTTACTGAATAACCTTGATCCCAACTCATGCTATAAAAATGGAATTTTACTAAACGAACTACTTCCAATGTCACATTTTGTATATAATAGCTGCAAACGTCTAAAATTTAAGGAAGCACTATAATTTAGAATAATTCTAGGCCCGAAGTGACATTTTGTAGAGGATCCAGATGCATGACAATCACATAAACCAAAGGAGCCATTTAATCATGGGCAGGATGTTATTTTTCTGACACTTATCAGTGAAACTGTCATGGGTCCCTGGAATTGGGGCTATTAGAATTATTTTGATATCACCCTTTCTCACATAATTGTGTTGCATATTTTAACAGAAATTATTTATGTTCACATGCATGTGGGTATTGATTATCTATACCTGCACATTACATTATTACTTGTACATGAATTACTTCTGATTCTTTTTACAACCTGATTTGCATACCCATATTATCATGTAGATATTTGCAAATACTTGTATGTGTGTGTATATATATATTTTTTTTTTCCTGCTTTCTTTTTTACTTGACTGAGATTACCAAGAATGTCCCCAAATGTTCGTTTGAAGGTTGATTTAGTCACACTAGCAGAATCTCAGGCTCAAATGTCAGATTGGATCAGTTCTACCCTGTGCACTAATCACGCTGCCATTCTCCTGCTGCAGAAGTTACAGTGGCATGCTACTCATCAAGGCAGAATGTAAATGCTCAGTGATTATACAATATGTTTTTGTTAACTCCCCAGATGGGATTTTTCTTTTACCTTTGTTTGTTTATTTGAGAACAAAAGCTGAATGCTGAAATGCAGTGGCTGATGCCAACAATCCAAGGCTTTATTAGTACAGATGAAGCGAAGCTCATTTGTTACACAAATAATTAGAGATTAAATGAAAATAAACACTTAGAGGATGTACAGAAGCTCTGAAGTTAGGTAATCATTTTAATGACTCTAGTGACTTCTACTAACCTTCATTACCAGCCACAGACCAAGTTCAAATTGTTTTATGTAAGAATATCATACACCACAGGGAAAAGCACTAGAGCTGCCCAATGATTACGCTTCATAAAATGACATTTCTTCAAGCTTCCATTTAAAGGAGTTGTTTCCATCCCCATACCTGATAAACTTTCTAAATATTTAAAGAGCGATAAATTTTGCACTTAAGAAGGTTTTACCTTCATTGTATACTTCAAATGGACATTCTTAATAATTTTTGCATTTCTGTATCTTTACTGAGATTTGATCCTAAAGGATGTGGGCCCACATTTTTGAGACACTGACTGTAAAACATTATGGCATATTCAGGAGTTTGAAATAAATGCTACTCAGAATCATGTCATCCTTATTTCGTGACAGTCTGCACCTTGTCTTGGGGAAAATTGATTTCCTCTTTCTTCCCTTCCCTACCTCAACCTGGGAAAACTCTACTACACACAGTAATGCCTTCCTGGCAGGTGGGGGCCTTATCTCAATCTATTGTCAGTCCTGTATAGAATGGATTTCATTTTACATTCGTGGGTGATGATGGTCCTGCAAGATCTCCTGAGTTACAATCTTTAGATGATGTGCTACCTGTATATAGATATAGTTTATCGACTGCCTTCACAATGCCAGCTCCTCTGGCAAATCACTTTACCTCACTTATCCTACCGAGTCCTTACAAGATGCCCATGAACTATGTATTGACTCCATACTCCAGATGAGAAACTAAGGCTTTGAGAGGCTCATTGACTTTCCAAAGTTGCCTAAGTAGCCCAGCTGGGAACCAAATGCAGGTCTGCCGGACTGCAAAACCATGATGCCCCTAGAGATGATAGGATGAGGAAAACCTGGAAGCAAATGCTGATGAAGGACAGGAGAAAAGATGAAGTGACCTCCGGGAAGTGGATGTGCTAGTTGTGGTGTTGCACGACATCTGTGAATTCTGGACACCAGATGAAATATCAAATTCCAAACTGTGATTTTGAAAGTGTCTCATCTCTGAATAGCCCTGGATGCTTCTTTACCCCAAAGAAGAAGCAATTAGGAAATAGGTTTTATGGTGCAGTGGGCATAACCAAGAGTTCCATACTAATAAGATCAGTGCCGCTTTTAATGTAATTCAGTAACCACTTGAGTTTACTCCAGCTAATGTACAAGGCATTTCTTTTTGACTGGATTAACATTTCCGACAGGATGAACGAGACTCAGGTATTCTTTGTAAGATAGGTGGGGTATGTGCTGCTTTCTAGTATTTAGCCAGTTTTGCTCAGTGCTTAGAGCATTGGCCCGGGCACAGTGGGGTTGTGGGTTTGATTTCTTGTCAAGGATACTTACCTGAATGCAGATCCAGTCCCCACCCCATTGGAGCATGAGGCAACCAACTGATGTTTCTCTCTCCCCCCTCCTCCCTTCCTAAAGGAGGAGGGGCGTCCCTCAGGTGAGGATTAACAAAACTACCCTCAGGTGAGGATTAACAAAAAAAGAAAGAAAAGCCTTTACTAAATTGCCTTCCCTTCTTCCTTTCCCAGGATGCTGACATTGATTTGTGCAGGCGCACCCCAGGCCTACCGGTTGTGTTTTGCATACTCACAACTGTAAACCTAGTTCGCCTCCCCTGGGTTCCCAGGCCCGTTTAGCTAGCCCAGAGTGTGCGACGAGATGAGGATGTACTGATCTGCCGAGTTTAAAATATGAGCTGTGGGCGATACAAGGAGGTCCGGACTGAAGGCTTGCCCTTGAGGGGTGGGAGGCAGGGCGGTTGTTAAATCTGTACGTTTGACGCTCAGGTTTCAGACTCTGATGGGGAAGTTAGGGAAATTCACCGATGCGCCAAGACCTGGTGACAGGCGGGAGCAGCAAGGGTAGGCCCAAGACACCCAGGAGCTTTGGAAAGGTGGAGGGGCGTCTGCCCTCACTCAGAAAGCACCACCAGGGGAATTTATTTGTGAGCAAAACAGAAGACAGACAGGCCCAAGGGAAGATGGGCTCGGAAAATACCATAGGGGGAGAGGGGCTTTCCCGCAGCTTTGCAAGCGTCTCCCTCTTCTTTCTTCCTGGTACGTTGCAGGCAGCCAGGGGTCAGCCGGTAGGCCCACAACATGGAAAAAGTCCATAGGAAGCCCCAGTGGTTTACTGTCACAGGCCCACGCATCACCACGTGCGCTGCTGGATTTTGATGGCACGTGTTTACAGGTAGGAGGGCCAGCCGTCTGGGCCCGCCTGTGTGGGGCCTGATATGTGCGGCCGCGCACAGGGGAAGCCACACACGTTCCATTTTCACTTGGCTACTTGCCCCCGACCTCGGAGAAATCGTTTTGAACACTGAGCCTCAGTGTTTTAAAAAAATGGAGGTGATTCTACTTCCCAGGCCTCCTTGAAAGGATCGTTGGGAGGTTCCAATGGGTATCATTCCGACGGCAGCGAACTGCGAGTAACGGTGACTCCACATTACTGAAGAGCACAAGTTAAACGCATTCAGGTGGAGTTCCAGGACTTTCCCTCTGATCTAACTGCAATCAGGCAGCAACCGCTGGGATTGATTCCTTCTTAAGGGCTATCTCACATGCCAAACACCTCTGTGTCTCCCCCACCGCCCCACCTCGGCCTCCCAGGGCTTCCATCGATTTCTGCCTCTCAATGATAGCGCTTTCGGTCGCCGCGGCTCGCACACCCCAGCACACCAGCCCCTCAGCTGGGAGCCGGAGAAGCATCCTTCGCCCGCTCCCGCCTCTCCTCCTCTCACTCCACACCTTAGGTCTCCCGAGTTTTCTGCACGTGCGCGGCTTCCTGGCGCATCTCCAAAGACCTTGCAGTATTTCAGAAAGCTGGGAGCGCGCGGAGATGAGCGAACGAGCATCTGTCCCCCGCCCGGAGGTCGTGCGCCCCTCGGGGACCCTCCTCCCGCGCCTCTCCGGGCGGTGAAGCAGCCGCCCCCCCGGAGCGAGCTCGTCGGGTCCGACCCCGCGGAGCAGCGGGCCTCCTCCCCACTCCGCTCTCGCAGCCCCATTCCGCCAGTAGCAGCGCTGCTGCCTTCCCACAGGAGGGCCGGGAGGGCACCGAGTCCGCAGCGCCCCCGCCCCCTCGCTCGTTCTTTCTTTCCCGGGTTTGGGATCTTGCTACCGGAGCCGGGAGAGGTTCTGGGAAGAGCAGAGCGAGGGGCAGGCGTGCGGGCTTCCGCGGCAGCGAGAGCGGAGCTGGGGCGCTGCCTCCCCGCGTCCCCTCCCGGCCCTCGCCGCCCCGGGCTAGGAGGGGAAGAAGGGAAGCCCTCGAAGAAGGAGCCCACGGTTGGAGTCCCTCTGCCCGCAGCGCCGCGGGACCGGAGCGGCGACGCAGGCGGCCCGGGGCCGGCTCCCGGTCCTCGGAAAGCGCGCGGCGGGCATCGCGTCTTGCCGGCGCGCGGCACAACTCCGGGGCCAGCAGCGCGCGGCCGGACGGAGTCCGCTTCCCGCCGACTCACCGAGTGCGGGGCAGCACCTGCACGCCCGCCTGCGCCTCTCGCAGCCCGACCGCTTCGGCACCTGCGCCGACCCCCGCGCCGGGAGCGGGAACCCCGGCTCCCCGCAGCGCCCCCGGACCCGATGGAGAGCGCGCGGGCCGCGGCTTCTTGAGCTCGGGTGCCGCCGCCGTCCAAACTGCGCGCTGGGGTCCCCGGGGTGGCCCCTCTCAGGGGCATCCGAGAAGGCGGGGAAGAGCGCACCATGAAGTCCGTGCTGTTCAGCCGATTCTTCATCCTCCTGCCCTGGATCCTGATCGTCATCATCATGCTCGACGTGGACACCCGCAGGCCCGCGCCCCCGTTCACCCCGCGCCCCTACTTTTCTCCCTACGCTTTGGGCCGCGGGGGTGCCCGACCCGCGCTCCGCAGGGGCGGCCCCGGGCGCGGCTCGGAGAAGCGCAACGAGTCGCGGCCGCGGCCGCAGCCGCAGCCGGAGCCGCCTCTGCCCACCATCTATGCCATCACGCCCACCTACAGCCGCCCGGTGCAGAAAGCCGAGCTGACCCGCCTGGCCAACACCTTCCGCCAGGTGGCGCAGCTGCACTGGATCCTGGTGGAGGACGCGGCGGCGCGCAGCGAGCTGGTGAGCCGCTTCCTGGCGCGGGCCGGGCTGCCCTGCACGCACCTGCACGTGCCCACGCCGCGGCGCTACAAGCGGCCGGGGCTGCCGCGCGCCACGGAGCAGCGCAACGCCGGCCTCGCCTGGCTGCGCCAGCGGCACCAGCACCAGCGCGCGCAGCCCGGCGTGCTCTTTTTCGCCGACGACGACAACACCTACAGTCTGGAACTCTTCCAGGAGGTAGTGGCCGGCCCGGCCCAGCGGGGGGCAAGGGCGGGAGGCGGGCCTCGGGGGTCGCCTGCACTTGGGAGTTGTCACTTCTCAGTGCACTTTTGGGGACTCCAGCTGGAGCGCTCCTCGCGGGCAGCCCACAGCCCCCGCCGGCCCTGGCGCGTTTCGCTCGTCCAGGGGGTGGGGTTTGGGGTTGGGGGCAGAGGACCACCGTGACTCAAGCGAGGGTGGGGAGTCTGGCGTAATTGTCTGCCCGGCCCCGAGATTGGGTGGAGGGGGTAGCGCAGCTGTGGAACGCGGGGATGATCGCCAGGAACAGGCCTGGGCGGCCTGAGGGTGCAGCCCAGCTGGAGAGGTTGGAGGGGAGACTAGGTGCCAGAGGAGGAGCGGTTTGGGGTGCACCCCAGGCTTTTCAGTGCGCACAGGTGTGATTGGGATTCTAGAACCAGGTGGAGAGGAAGGTGGAGAGAGTTCTTTAAAAATCAGCCACGAGTCACATTTCTCTGGCACAGTCCGCTGGCACGGAAATGATTATCAGTGAAAACACTGCCTTCTCAGGGGGGTCCTCCCTCTCTCTCTTCCCCCACCCACAAAGGCCCTTTCCGACTCCGCATGCTGCCTCTTTTTTCAAGAAAACTCTCTGGCAAATGACTTGAGACGCCTGCCTTGTGGGAAAGACTGTTCTGTCTTTTACCAGCTGCACTGCCAGTTCTTTTCTCAGCCTTTCCGACCGTTGTCGAAGGCCTCTCTCTTTGGTGAGTTAGCAAGGCGACTCTCGCGTGGCGCCCTTGCACCCTGGTGCTTGCTGGGGACTCTGAGTGCGTCCGCCCCCACGCTGTGGCGAAGACCCCCTGTTCCCTTGAAAGGCCACACGTGCGCACAACCAGCCTGCGCGGGGCTAGAGCAGGTGTTACTTCTTGAGGCTGGTATTTTGCAGTGTGTGTGTGTGTTCTGCACATAAGACTGCGTTCCAAGGTTTTGTCAGTTTCTTCTACACACACAAATACAGCTGGAAAAATACCTTGGACTCTTTGCCATCCTGTGGGACCATTGCCTTCCTCTACCCCACATTTCTTGATTGATCCTGCCTCTGAGACTCCATCGCCCACTCCTCACCCAGGTAAACTGGACTGTGTGTCTGGTAAATCATACATGCCCCACTTTCATTCTAATATCTGTTCAGTGTTCTTAAGCTCAGGCCAACGCTGCTTGTACACCTTCAGTTTCATTTTTCTGCCTATGTGATTGGAAAAAATCCATTTCTTAAGAGCAGTTGCCACCTTCATTTCTATTCATCCTCTCCTTCCTTGTCAATAAAAGGACCAGTAATTGCTCTATCTTTTCTTCTCCATCCATTCAGGAGGTAGGGCATTTCTGTCCATGTTTCTACAGAAGAAATAAATGTGTGGTGTAGTCTTTATAACCAAGATTACAGATATCTGATTTTTTTAAAATTGGGCTTTTATTTTTATTCTGCTTGAATACTCTCTCACCAAAGGTATGGTTTGTATTCTGAAGCACAGACCTTTACATGTCAGTACACCACAGTTTTAAACCCACTTTTCTCCTGCAACTGGGAAGTTGCCTAACTTGTGAAGCTGTGGGCTTGTGTGTGTAAAGTCATGCATATCGTTATCAATTACCCCTTTATGGGGGCTGGACTGTGAAGGGAGAATGATTTCCTGTTAATCCCAGCTGCTAGCCTGTGGTGTGTGGCGTTAGATGAGGGTGGGAGTTGGCAACACAGGCGGTGAGACATTCAGAACAGTCTTCCTTTGATACTTCCTAAACTGAAAGGAAGGCTTGTTGGTGGTGGCTACTAAGCAGCAAGAGGAGAATACAGTAGGTGTTTTTTTTCCGTAGTGGTCCTTTGGGAGCGGGGCGGGGGGGGGGGGGGGGGGGGGGGGGGGGGGGGGGGGGGGGTTGAGCAGAGAGAGAGAGAAAATGAGAATATAAGAAAGGAGAAGGTGAGGAGAAAAAAAAATAGTATTGGCCAGAGGAAACTATAAAGGAAAAAAGCAAAACTTTATGGAGTAATGAGAATAAAATTAAGAGCATGTGTAGCTCTTTTTTGTGAAGAGGTGCCAAGTGTACAAAAATACACAACAGAAGCAATTTTTAAAAAACACAATATGCATGACACACTTAGAATTTTTTCTTTTTTTAATCTTTATTGTTGAAAGTATTGCATATGTCCCCTTTCTCCCCTACTGACCCCTTCTAGACTGCCCCTCCCCCGCCCCAGGCCTTTACCACCCTAGACACACCTAGAATTTAGATTCTATAGCTCCTAGAGGTCCCTCCAAGACAGTAATTTTATGACTAGTCCCTTTGTTCACCACCATTCCTTCTCCCTCCTCATGGTGCATTTGGACAGAGTAGGTACCTTTTCACCGTGCGTATATGCCAATACGTTCAGTTTTTCTTTTTACAACACATTCTTTTTCTTACATGGCAAGCAGTATTGATTCTCTAAAAAGTCAGATTAGTGGAATTTATGCATTCTTAGTTTTGTGAATTAATGGGTTGACCTACTTTAAACCAGTTCTAGGATTGATTCCATGTGGATTACAGACTAGACATGGTCCATTAAATTATCAAAATCCCAATGAAAACTGCTGGTCTCCAAAGAACCCTGTCAAAGACTAGCCATAGTCTTTGAAAAACAGATAGGACTAGATAAAACAGCTAGGCACAGAAGCACCCCCGGGGGGAGGGAAAATGCTGATCAGGAATGCTGTAGGGCAGAGGTCTCTATCTCAGTGCTGTGTATGTGCACACACGCAAATTAGTTTTTAAGTAATTCACAGTGCTTAAGGAAAGAATGTCCCAAGTCAGGCTTCATCTTTTATTCATAGTGCTTCTAATTTCCATGGTTGATGTAAACGCAGATAAGATAGAGGGAAGAAAATGAACCAGGTACAAATTAGCTCACTAAGCATTGGCTGCAAATGAAGGAAAGTAAAAGATGAAAGGTCTCCAAATTAAATTAAAGGCGCAACAGGCAATCCATGTTCAATTATTTCTCTGTGGTAACTGGCATGGTGCTTGCTTCTCCCATACAGCTAACTCATTTTCAGCCTACCCTTTCAACTGAGCTGTGCCGCCTGCAAAGAAATATTTGCATTGAACAAATCCTAGGTTAATAGCCAAATCCATTTGCAAATGAAAGCTAGTGTGCGTTGCAGCCACAGAAACTGCTGGCCACCGTGGTCAGGTGTGTGTGGTCAGGTTTCCAGTATCTCAACAACTACTGCGTTTCCTGTGGCGTTGATGGGGGTTTGAGTTCTGGACCACAGGTAGTCCACTTGCCTCTGCACCCTATGGATGGAGCTCTCAGGAAAAGCTTATTTGCAAAGGATTTAAACTGTTTTAATAAAAGCAACTACTGCAGATAAATGTGACTCTGTGTCCAGTCATATTTTCAATAAGCTATTGATCAGATTTCTGTTTCTTACTGGAAAACCTTCCAAGTTTTCCTGAATTTAAAGCTGGTGCTTTTCGGCTGAAGTTGCTTTCACCTTTGCGAGTGCATTAAATTGAAAGGTTAAAAAATAGCACTTTCCAAGCAAGAACAAAAACTTAAAAATGTTTAACTTTAAATTTAATGAGGAAAGACTGGAAGACAGGCCAGCTCCAAGACATGTAAGGAGCTCATGAAAGGACTCCGTTAACGAGACTACATCTTGAAGATGTTCTGACAGGCAGTGAGCTGAACAGGCCCTTTGTTTGGATTTTTTGCGGGGAGCTGCTAAGTTATTGTGTGCTAGGAAGGTGGAGGAGTTGAGGCTTAATTCTGCCTTGCTCCTTTTCTGAAACATTTATAAGCTCCCCCTTTACAGGCAGCTTACTAGAGCTATAATACAAAGAATATTGAAATTCACAATTTTAACCACCCCACCCACCACCCCCAATAGTAAATTCCGTATGTTTCCTGCAAGGAGACAAAAGATCTACCGTTCTTGTTATCCTGATATTTAGTGTAGGGTAATTATCTTTTCAAAGTGAAGAAACCCAGACGATTCCATTATTTTACCTGAAATGTGTTCCTTGTGTTTTATTTCTCCCTATATAAAATCATATTAATAGTCATGCCATAGGTCTGATAAAATGTGAGAATTTGGGGAAAAATAAGGCCATAAAACCACAGCCAATTTTCTTAGGCTATTGATGTTAAATCTATAGATTTTCTTTAGTCTCCCTGTGGATAGGACTTGAGTTATGGCTAGTCTTTGACAGGGTTCTTTAGAGACCAGCAGTTTTCATTTGGATTTTGATAATTTAATGGACCAGAAATAATAACTCAGCTCTAAAAGACATTCTCTCTTGCTTCTTTCAATTGTCTTTTTCCATCATTCGCCCCCTTACTTTTCACTGACTATTCTTTGTCATGAATACCAGTAGACATGAAGATGTGTCTGGATTATTGTTTGGTACAATGAATGTGTGTCTTTTAAACATTTAGGCTGTTGTCTGGTTCTTTTGGGGAACTTTGCGGGTGACTCCATTTTCTTCTGTCTATCCCACTTGCCTCTAAATTACATGCTGGTAATTTTTCTCTTGTGTGAACAGTAATGAAATAGTAATTGCTTTTAAGGCATGCCACAAAAGCAAAATAGAAGAACCAAAGTGAACGGTCTTATTTATTAACAATTCCAGGGGATATTCGAGTAGTGGCTTTTTTTTGGTACAGAATTCAATAATGTTCAGATATGTCTATTCAGACCTTTCGGACTGTGATGGAATATTTGCTCAGTCTGTATAAGTTAACATATTGTTATATATTTGATTTGCAGTGCTGTGGAAGCACGAAGTTAGGTTTTGCATGGTTCTCAAATTCTCTCCCCAAAACATAAATACAATTGTTATGCCCATCTATAGGTAGGTAGGTAAGTAAATAGGTAGACTTAGATTTCCAGTTCACAGAAGTAAACTGATAAAATATAATCCATTGTTCATACCTGGTAATTTTTGTGTACAACCTTAAGTAAGTGTTAAAAATGTCCTTTGTCACTGATACAAGCAAAATACAGTTGACATTAGTTGACACACGATGGGCCAGGAGCCACCCTTAGGATTGTACACATACTAATGTATTTCATCCTGAGGTAGGTACTAGTACTGTTCCCATTTTTCCCCATCCACCCTTATGCTAATATTTAATCGTGAGCACAGTTCTTTGATGAGTATAGGAATCTTTAAAAGTGAAGCCTGAATCTAATGTAGTCAGTGTGACCAGTAACCCTTTTTATACTTGAGCAGAAGTACCAGGAGATAACTTGGAAAGATCATGCAGCTAGAGTTTTGTTCAGAGAGAGGATTTTGAATCCCAGTACCTTGGTTCTAGAGCCGGCCCTCTGGACTGTCCTGCAGCTCATCTCATTCAACACATACAGTCATATGGAGCTATGTCTCATGACAAGCAGAGCTTTTGATCAGCAGGAGTCTTCTGACACTGGTGCTATCTTCTGGGCTGTGCCATCTTTAGATCTTCTCTTATGACCTTTTTTTCTTGGTATCGTTTGGTCTTAAGAACACGTTATGTTCTCTCTCACTATCCCACTGATAGATTATTTGATTTTTGGATTGTTTTTTTAAGTCAGGCGAAAACTGCCAAGTCAGCACATAAACTATTGACTTATATTTTTTAAATTAGATACTCTGGTGAATAAGTAAGAATTGATAATTTCTGAAAGAAGATAAAACATTAAAAATAATATTTCCCTCAGTTGATATGTATATATCAGCAGCTGTGTCTCCTAGGCCTGTAGCTTGTCAAGGAAGACAGAATTGAATGGAAGAAGGCTGAATTGTTTCACGTTACCTTTGAGACAGGGGAAAGGGAGGGACCTGAACCCGTTTGAGCTGAAGCCTATGTGAGTGGCTGACACCTGCTGGTTCGGGGACCCTCCGCACTGTGTGCTGGTTATGCTGGCTGCTGAGGGCCCACACAGCCCCATTCACAGAATTGCTCATTTGTTGGTAGGCTTGTTCATTTTCTTGTCTGATTTCTTCTAGGGTTAGGAATTTCCCTGGATTAAAAGCCAAAATTAATGAAAATCATTGGTTGAGTCTTTTTGCATGGTAGGGAAAGTTTGGAGGTAGCTGTGCTGAGAAGGTGATCTTTTTTTTTTTTT
>PVJC01048729.1:0-10809 GCA_004026665.1 Murina feae | reverse complement strand
GAGAGGGATAGAGAGTTAGACACTTTGATGGGAGAGAAACATGGGTCAGCTGCCTCCTGCACACTCCCCACTGGGGATGTGCCCGCAACCACAGTACATGCCCCCAACCGGAATAGAACCTGGGACCCTTGAGTCCACAGACCGACACTCTATCCACTGAGCCAAACTGGTCAGGGCCAACTTTTTGTTCTTTTTGGGCCCCACACTGGTGAG
Source organism: Murina feae (assembly GCA_004026665.1). Lineage (NCBI taxonomy): Eukaryota > Metazoa > Chordata > Mammalia > Chiroptera > Vespertilionidae > Murina > Murina feae. Next base: position 10,596 of record PVJC01048729.1, on the reverse strand, counting down.
AGTGTGTCTCCCTCACCCATTGACTGGACCACATGCTGGGCTCGTCCAGAAACACTTTGTGGACACAACCAACAACGTGTTACCAGTTGTCTCGGCATCCCCCGGTGCAGCCTAGTGGACGCGTGGAATTAACCATCACAAGTCCAATCTTGTCAGTTTGACACCTGTACACTCTCCTTCAACCAGAATCACCAGACAAAGACACTAACAAGGACAACAGTCTGCCCAACACAATACAACCATCCTGTGTACAATAAAAAAAATGCACTCCCCCTCCCCAGGAGAGAAGATAGAGTCCTAGAACAATGTTTACCCTTCGTAATTTCTCATCACTTCAATACCAATGACTAATTCAAAAGTCTTTCTGCTGTGTGCGTGTACATGTGTGTGTGCACACACGCGTGTGTGGTTGTTGTTGTTGGTGGGACCTTTGGGAGTGCCTAGATCATGAGGGAAATGCCCTCAGGAATGGGATAAGTGCTCTCACACCAGAGGTCCCAGAGAGCTCGCTGGCCGCCTTCGCCTGGTGAGGACAGAGTGAGAAGTCTGACCCAGAGGAGGCCCTCGCTTGGCCATGCTGGCACCTTGGTCATAGACTTCTGACCTCCGGAGCTGTGAGACATAAATTTCTATTCTGTGTAAGCCACCCAGTCTGTGGCATTTTGTCACAGCAGCCTTACTGGACTAAGACAAAGAGTTAGATTTGTTTTGTCTTATTTTGTTTTAATCTTTATTGTTCAGATTTTTACAGTTCCTTTTTCTCCCCCATAGCTCCCCTCCTCCCAGTTCCCACCCCACCCTCTGTCCTTCCTCCCCCCTCCAGCTGTTGTCATCCATAGGTGTACGATTATTGTCCAGTCTCTTCCCGCACCCCCAACACCCTTTGCCCCCCGAAAATTGTCAGTCCAATCCATTTCTATGCCTCTGATTCTATTCTATTCACCAGTTTACTCTGTTCATCAGATTTTTTATTCACTTGAGTTTTAGATTCACTTGTTGATAGATATGTATTTGTTGTTCATAATTTTTATCTTTACTTTTTCTTCATCTTCTCAAAGGATACCTTTCAGCATTTCATATTATACTGGTTGGGTGGTGATGAACTCCTTTAGCTTTTTCTTGTCTGTGAAGCTCTTTATCTAACCCTCAATTCTGAATGATAGCTTTGCTGGGTAAAGTAATATTGGCTGTAGGTTCTTGCTGTTCATCACTTTGAATATTTCTTGCCACTCCCTTCTGGCCTGCAAAGTTCCTGTTGAGAAATTGGCTGACAGATGTATGGGTGCCCCTTTGTAGGTAACTGACTACTTTTCTCTTGCTGCTTTTAAAATTCTCTCCTTATCTTTTGCTATTGGCATTTTAATTATGATGTGTCTTGGTGTGGTCCTCTTTGGATTTCTTTTGTTTGGGATTCTCTGCACTTCCTGGACTTGGAGGTCTATTTCTTTTTCTTTCTTTTTTTTAAAAAATATATTTTATTGATTTTTTACAGAGAGGAAGGGAGAGAGATAGAGAGTCAGAAATATCGATCAGCTGCCTCCCGCACACTCCCTACTGGGGACGTGCCTGGAACCTGGGTACATGCCCTTGACTGGAATCGAACCTGGGACCCTTGAGTCCGTAGGCCGACGCTCTATCCACTGAGCCAAACCAGTCAGGGCCTTGGAGGTCTATTTCTTTTACCAGGTAGGGGAAGTTTTTTGTCATTATTTGTTCAAATAGGTTTTCAATATCTTGCTCTCTCTCTTCTTCTGGCACCCCTATAATTCTGATGTTGGTATGCTTGAAGTTGTCCCAGAGGCTCCTTACACTGTTTTCATATTTTTGGATTCTTTTTTCTTTTTGCTTATCCATTTGTTGTTTTTGGTTTCTTTGTATTTCAATTATTTGACTTGATTCTTGCATTCCTCTGATCTGTTGTTGGATCTCTGTATAATATTCTTTATTTCAGTCAGTGTGTGCTTAATTTCTAGTTGGTCCTTTTTCATATCCTCGAGGGTCTCATTAGATTTGTTGAGGGTCTCACTAAATTTTTTGGCAGTTTCTAGAAAATTCTTGAAAAACCGTAAAACCGTGGTTTTGAACTCTATATCCAGTCGTTTGCTTTCCTCCATTTCTGTCATTTGTGATCTGTTTCTTTGTCTCCCCATTTTGGCTGCTTCCCTGAGTTGATAGAGTGGCTTTTTGTGTTAGGTGATCATTGAGAGGAAATGACCTCCAAGCCACTTGGTTATGCAAATGTGGCTACAGTGGGAGAACTCCTGTGCTGGAGACACCCTTATGGGGCAAGAGTTGTTTGGGTATGCTGGCTGGCACTTGTATCTCCTAGGAGGTGCTATTTTTAGCTTCTGCCTGGGGCTTCCCAGCCTTTTATATGCAAAAGCCTCTGCACCCAGCTTGGGTGGGGCGGGGTCTCGGGGAGTCTACAAGGTGGAGCAACCAGCTATGGCCACTTCTCAGCCCTGCCCTAAGAGGCACCAAGTCGCAAGCCACTCTGAAGTTTCTCCTGGCGCCAGACGATGCTAGACAGTCCAGCTCCTCCCTCTATGATTCTGAGTCCCCAGAAACTTGCCTGCAACTGGAGTTCAGAGCCGTTGGGAGCTTGTGCTTCCCTCTGGTACGAAATGCTGCCAGCTGTTTCCGTGAGGCCTTTCCACGAGCCCTTTCCGCGAGGCCTTTCTGCAAGCCCCTCTGCGCCCCTCTGTACCTCTGCACATTATTTCTGCACCTCCTCTGAGTCTCATTCTCTTTCTAGTTGTAGAATTTCCACTCAGCCAACCTTCCAGTGGGTCTGGGTGGTCTCTCTTTTTTCTTTTTGTTGTTGTTTTAAAATACTTGTGCATGTCCGCAATACCAGTGTTGACCTATGCCGCCATCTTGGTTTCTCCAAAAGGTTAGGGTTTTGACCAGGCGTCCTAAAATTACGGCCCGCGGGCCACATGCGGCCCACCGAAGACATTTATCCGGCCTGCTGGATGTTTTTGCCACCTTGTTTTTTTACTTCAAAATAAGATATGTACAGTGTGCATAGGAATTTATTCATAGTTGTTTGTTTTTTAACTATAATCCGGCCCTCCAACGGTCTGAGGCACAGTGAACTGGCCCCCTGTTTAAAAAGTTTGAGGACCCCTGGTTTTGACCAATGGATTTGGGGGGGCGGGGAGTGCACAATTCAGTCCAAAGCACTATACAGTCTATAGAACCTCCCCAAAAAACAGAGGCATAATTAAGATAGTCGTCTCTCTCTGACCTGAAAGATGTGTGGGCTTGGCTTTGTGCTCCAGTGTGGCTGCTGGGCACTCTGCCGGCCAGCCACACAGCAGGAGAGAGGAACCGAGGCAGAAAGGAAGGATCTAGGCAAGCATCTAGCAGTCAGTTTGACACCCATCTACATCTTCAACCAGAATCTCCAAATAAAGATACTAACAAGGACAGAAGTCTGCCCAGCACGGAGTTGTCTCCACTCGAGGTTCTGCTTACATTACATAGAGAATAAATATATCATCATTTTTAAAAATTGTTCTTCGCCCTAACCGGTTTGGCTCAGTGGATAGAGCGTCGGCCTGTGGACTGAAGGTTCCCAGGTTCAGTTTCTTGCCTGTGGGCACATCCCCAGTTGGAGGTGTGCAAGAGGCAGCTGATCGATGTTTCTCTCTCATCGATGGTTCTAACTCTCTATCCCTGTCCCTTCCTCTCTGTGAGAAAATCAATAAAATATATTTTTAATATATTTTTAAAAATTTGTTCTTCAATTTAGCTCATTGGATGCCCTAAAGTTACATTTAGAATTAAACACATGCTTACAATTTATTCAAACACAATTCTTTTTGTTTCACAGACAAAGGGATTCAGCTCTTTGGGTGGGATCTTCTACCTTCACGCCTTGTCAGAGGTTGGGGTGCTTCTCATTGAGAAAAATAAGGTGAGTCGCTTGGCCTGGGAAGAATGACTTGAAGTGATCTTTGTCCCAAGCCAGAGTTTTATTAAATGTCACACACTTGGCCCTAACCGGTTTAGCTCAGCGGATAGAACGTCAGCCTGCGGTATAAAGGGTCCCAGGTTTGATTCCGGTCAAGGGCATGTACCTTGGTTGTTGGCACATCCCCAGTAGGAGGTGTGCAGGAGGTAGCTGATCAATGTTTCTCTCTCATTGATGTTTCTAACTCTCTACTCCTCTCCCTTCCTCTCTGTAAAGAAGTCAATAAAATACATTTTTTAAATGTCACTTGGATTTTCATATCTGAAATCTGTCTAGCTTTTTTCTTTAAATCTTCACCTGAGGATATTTTTCAATTGATTTTTAGAGAGTGGAAGAGAGAGGGAAAGACAGAGAAATATCACTGTGAGAGAAACACATCGATTGGTTGTCTCCTGCACGCAGCCCTGCATGAGCCTGAACCGAGGTACATGCTCTTGACCAGAATCAAACCAGGACCCTTTAGTCCACCAATGCTCTGTCCACTGAGCAAAACTGGCTAGGGCTGAAATCCATCTAGCTTCTCATTCACCTATCCATCGACCTAACAGTCCATCCATTCACATATCCATCCATCCATCCATCTATCCATCCATTTACCTACTTATCATATCAGTCCATCTACCCAGCCATCCATCTACCTACCTTTCATCCAGGTACCCTTTCAGCCACACACCCTTCCGCCCCCCCCCCCCATGTAAACTGCATCAGAAGATGGAATATCAAATGGGAAAGGGATTAAGTACAGTCAGGACCTGATTGCAAATATTGTGAACCGGGTGTGCAGCTCTGAAGTTTGAGGGAGACGCCCTCTCAGGAAGCCTCAGGAGCTTGGGCTGATGTCCTATGGCTGAAAGCCCCACCCTCTAACACGAGATTGGTCCAGCCCCATCCAGAGTCCCCTCATTAGCATAAGCAGCTGCCTGGATTTATAGAGACATTCCCACTACCCAGAAGATCCCAAGAATTTAGTGGCTGCGGTGTCCAGCTCCTGGTTACCACCAAAGCAGGATTCTCAGGTCTGACCACAGGCCATCAGGAAGCTTTCCTTACCTGGCAGGCCCCGGGGATGCTGCCCTCCCCAGTCCAGACTTAGGCAGGAGGATGCTCTGCAGGCTCGGGAGGACTTGCCATTGTCCCAGGCCCCTGTGGGTGGGCTTCATTCCTAGGACTTTAGCTTCAGGAGCCTCCCTATGGAGGAAAGAGGAGAAAACCTCACTGACACTTTTCTCCACTCTGACTGCACGCAGTGCCTGTCCATTGGCTGCCAGCCCTAGGACAGCGACTCTCAGCTGTGGGTCACCACCCCTTGAACGACCCTTTCACAGGGGCCACCTAAATGCATCCTGCATATCAGATATTTACATTACGATTCAAAACAGTAGCAACATTACAGTTATGCAGTAGCAACGAAAATAATTTTATGGTTGGGGTCACCACAACATGAGGAACTGTATCAAAGGGTCGAGGCATTAGGAAGGTTGAGAACCACTGCCCTTGGCCCTGTCCCCTCCCCCGCCCTGGGCGAATATACCTCTTCAGGGGCCTTTTGTTGGGCTCCCAGTGGAGGCAGTGAGAGGAACCCCTCACTTGAGCTGATCCAGCAGCCCCTCCCTGGCTGCCCTTCCGTGGGGAGAGGGACTGAGGGCTGATTGCTTCCTCTGGCCTGTTCTCTGGTTCACCCCACTGCAGGAAGCAATTCGAACTCCTCAAGGTTTGCCTTGTTGCCTTCATTGGCTGCACCTACAGGGGCAGCTCAGCTGAGCAATTCTAATACCTGGGGACCGAGGCCAGCCAGTTCACAACACAGGGATGAGCTGGGGGATGAGAACTCACACTCACTGTCCCTGAGGCACCTCCTGCAGATGGGCCTGGCAGGTGTCCCCATTGGTGGGCGGGGTGGGGTGGGAGGGGCTGGACCAGTCAAGTTCAGCAGCCTGTGCACGTGGGTCCTCACCCACAGCACTTAGTTCTCTCCCCAGGAGGCGCTTAGAACACAAGCCAGGAGTCTCCCCCTCCTCTCCACCAACATCTGGGAGGGGCCGCAGCTGCGTTGGTGGGACTCACTTATGAACCAGGGACAGTGCCGTCAGGACTCTCATAAAGAGCAAACGGGAGAGAACTTTGACGGCCATGCCAAACAGTTTAGACCGATGCTGGAGCCGGCCTTGAGAGGGTGTGGCAAGGTGCGAGTGGCTTGATGAAGGAGGCTGTTAGGAAAGGAATCTGGGGTGTGCACACAGGTGGGTTGGAGGAGGAAAGGAATGTGAATAATAATTCAGGAGCAAGGGCACCCACTGCGCCTGCCAGAGACTGAGAGAGAGCAGGCACCTGTCTTGCACTGTGGACATTTCCAGTGAATAGTTCTTTATTGTGAGAATCTGTCCTATGCACTGCGGGGTGTTGAGTCCCCATTCACTATGCCAGGAGCACCCCCAGTGTGACAACCACAGACATCCCAGACATGCCAGGTGCCCTCCGGGGCAGAACCATCCCCTGCTGAGAGCTGCTGGGACAGCTAAGCAAGCTTGGAGGAAGTTGGAATAATGAAGCAGGAGGACCTACACCTGCTGCCACTCTGGAGTCACTGACTCAGACTGTCTTTCTCAGGCCAAGTTTTTGTACTCGGAGCACCCTCTCAACCAAAGTTCTGGGCTGCCCTTTGACTACAATGGCACCCTTGACGTCCTCATCACCTCTGGCCAGACAGGCATTCTGATCTTCTGGTTCGAGAAGAGCCTGCTAGTTTCCCGAAATTCAGGTGAGTGGCCGGCTTAGGGCTGCCGCTCAGGGTCCCCCTTCAGGTGGAGGAAGCACACGCCATTATTTTTTCTCTCCCCTGACTTTTTCTCTCCATGCTCACTTTGCCACCTGTTATGCAAAGTGCTGAGGTCCCAGAACACCTCAAGGTATGGTTCTTGGATTCTCAAAGAAATAACCGAGAGGGCAGGCTGTGGAAGCGCTGGAGTCATTGGGTCTTACATATCCAGTGAACCCCACACACCTGCCACCGGTGGGGTTGAACTGCTAACTCCCATACGGCCTGCAGAAGGGCTACTACCTATTGTTTCGCAGCCACCCAGACTTTCCCAACATAAGGTTTTGTGAAGAATAGAAAACAGAGGAAACCAGGGCCTGCAGGGGAAGGGGGATGTGAATTCAAAACTGCTAGCTGTTTCCTTGACTGAGAAGCTGGCCAGGCTCCCAAAGTCTCACGGGAAGGGGCCCTTGTTCCCCTTTACCACACAGCTCCTAACTGCATTTCGCTCTCCCCACCCCCTGCCTTGTGGGACCTTCAGGGACACACAGGCAGCAGGTTCTGAAAGTCACCAGATGCCGAGGGCAGAGGTCCCCGCCTTCAGTCCAGGAACTGCAGACCTTGTTGGGGGCTGAGGTTAGGGATTCTAGGAGATGTGTCAGGACCACTCACTTGAGCTTGCCTTGGGCGAGAAAGGAATCTGGAAGTGGCACCGCACCTGTAGGTGGCCTGGTGAGAGATCCTGGTGCCCAGGCCCTGGAGCCCCAGCCCACCAGCTGGCACAGCCGAGAAGCAAAAGGCTGTCAGGAGCCTCTGGGCACAGGTGTGGTTGCAAGAGCCAGCTACCCGGCGCCAGTCAGGCTACCTGAGCCCCGTGTTCCCCAGCAAGAAAAGGGCTCGGGCTGTCCGTTTGAGAGCCCATTCCAGGAAGAAAGCGCTCTTTTTCCTAATACCTGTTGCCTGAATGAGCGATCTGTGTGGTCCAGCTTCCAGGCGCGGAAGCAGCTTTCCGAAACCCAAGTCCATTCCGGAGGGTGCTTTACAGCGTCGCATCTCAGTGTTACATTTTTGTTGAATCTTTATCATTTCACCAGTGGACTCCCCCTTCCAACACGTGCCCAGCTCTCACGATTCTGCCCTGTTGTCTCGTAGGTCAGCTCGTCTTCCCTGTCCAGGTGCAAGAAGGACATGGTACCCTGTATTCCTCCGTTTTTGATGCCGGCATCACCATCCACACTGTGGCTGCGAGTGCGTGTCCAACCTGCGGGTAGCTTTCTAGCTGACTGTCCCTTTAGGGCCTTGGTCATTGTTAAATTGGGCTGTTTGCCTTTTTATTGTTGAGTTGCAAGTGTTTTTTATATATTCTAGATGCAAGTCCCTTATCAAAGATGGGCTCTGCAAATGTTTCTTCTCAGTCAATGGCTTGTCTTCTGCTATAAAAAAATATTAAGTACACATCATTTTCCATGTCTAGAATCTTTAATATTTTCTAAAGAATAATATCAAATTCGCAAAAAATGACCTTCAGGTCTGTATATCTTGAATCTCGTCTGACTGCCCACCACTGCCCTAAGGGATCCCTGTTGACCAACTAACCCCATGGTTCCCAACCTGGGGACACTGGGGAGTGTATGGAGATAGTTGTCATGACTTGGAGGGGATGCCTGGTATCTTCTGGGTAGAGGCCAGGGGTGCTACCCAACATCATGCAACACAGGACAGCCCCCACCACAGAACACAGTGGAGCTTAGGTTGAGAAACACACTGGCCCTTCCCCTACAAACACACCTCACTTTTCTACATCAGAAGCTTTTTTTAAGGCTCAGCTTAAGGCTTGCTTCTTCTGAAAACTCCTTCGGTTGTTCTACTGTTACTGTTGTTGTTAATCCTCACCCAAGGACATATTTTCCATTGATTTTTAAGAGAGTGAAAGGGAGGGAAGGAGAGAGAGAGCGAGAGAGAGAGAGAGGGGGAGGGAGAGACACTGGACCAGTGCGAAAGAAGCCTCATTTCAATGTTCTGTCTTATTTGTTGTTGTTTTTTTCTAGATGAAAATGGACTGGCAGTTTTAACTCGGGAGGATAGTTTGTATTACGGCAACCTGGGAATCCTGACGAGATTAATAGTCAAAGTAGGTAAAATCAAAGTTAGGGTTATTCTCGGCTTTGTTCTCAAACTTCCAATACTCGTTTTTGTTGTTTTGTTAATCTTCGCCCGAAGATATTTTTCCATTGATTTTAGAGAGAGTGGAAGAGAGAGGGGAAGACAGAGAGAAACATTGGTGAGAGAGAGAGACACCAATTGGTTGCCTACTGCATGAGGCAGACTAGGGCCGGGAGGAGCCTGCAACCAAGGTATGTGCCCTTGACTGGAATCAAACCTGGGACCCTTTGGTCTGCAAGCCATTGCTCTGCCCTCTCAGCCACACCGGCTAGGGCTCCAATACTCTTACTGGAGGCTAGAAATTGCTCCAGTTATTAAAATAGTAACAATATTTTAATAGCAAAAGTAATAACAATAATTTTAATTAATACCAAATTAGTAACATTAACTTAATAATTTTAGTAGTAATAGTAATTTTGATAGTTATTAAAATAATAGCAATGACAGCTAAAACTTACTGAGTACTTAGAATATGGCAGTTGCTGGTCTAACCATCTTCAGACTATTAACCTCATTTAACCTTGACCATCATACACTCTTACATTGTTCCCATTGAACAGATGCTCAAACTGAGGCACAGAGAAGTCAAGTCATTTATCCAAGGTTACAGAGGTATGAAGTGTTGATGCTGGAATATCTCTCAGTATTTTGTACATTATGCTTATCTACTTTTATTTCATCCTCACAACAACCCTGCGAAGGTGTCACTATCATTCAGCTTTTACAGGGAGAAACTGAAGTTTAAGTCCCTCTCTCTCCTAAGGTCATGTAACTCTTCACAACTGAGCCAGGAAAGTCCCCCAGCTGTGCTGACTGCTACTTCAGTGTTTTTCCTGTTACATCTACAGCCACCATATTTCCTGAAAGATCCTGACAGTGGAAGTAGGACAGAATCACTGGTGCAGGGCATTAGCACCAGAACTGCCTCTTTGAAGCCTTAACCCTGACATTCTAATGGCCAGCGTTTTCTGGGGAGAGATCCTGTGGCTTTTCCAACTCTCTAAGCAGGTCCATGGCCTATTAAGAAATTCCACGGGTAGCCTCTCTGATAGGAAACGCAGTTTTCATTATTAATTTAAACACAAGGGATGAGTAAAACTTGAGTAGGTGTCTCATCAAAGCTTACCTATAACTTTGCTGTTTGTTTGTTTGGTCTACCTTCTTTAAACCCTAATCTTAAGACAAAATTTAAATCCTCAAAAAAGAATTAGAATGAACTGATTTCAGAATCCCCCCCTTTTTTTTCAGCTTGTACACCAAAACATCTGGTCCCAACAGGCAGTCCTGATGTTCACTGAGCTGGGGATACTTGAAATCCTGACCCCACTTCCTGACTCAGAGTTTCCAGCTTTTGATTTCCAGAAGTGCCCCGTGAATATCCAGGCAGTTCTCATGGACCCTCAACTCCATATTGACGTCTGCAAAGTATGTGATCATAACTGTTTAGCTCCATATTCAAGACATTGGAAAACAAAAACAAAAACACAATTCCCAGAGACCCAGAGTTGGGCATCTGTGGCTGGCAACCACATGTAGAGCTCCCAGTAGGGTTGGATAAAGTGTGGGGTGCCCAATTAGATTTGAACTTCACGTGAACAACTAGATTGACAATCGGCCACCACTGCCCCAAAGCCTCGCACCCACATCTTGTAGGTAGTTTACTGTCCCTTCTTCCAAATAGAAACATATTTCACTTTTA
>PVJC01048728.1:0-12386 GCA_004026665.1 Murina feae | reverse complement strand
TGCTGAAAGGTATCCTTTGAGAATGAGGAAGAAGAAAAAGGAAAGTAAAAATTATGAACAACAAATATATATCAACGAGTGAATCTAAGAATCAAGTGAATAAAAAATCTGATGAACAGAATAAACTGGTGAATAGAATAGAATCAGAGGCATAGAAAGGGAGTGGACTGACAATTTTCGGGGGTTAAGGGTATTGGGGGTGCGTGAAGAGAATGGACAATAATTGTACACCTATGGATGAGGACAGTGGGGGGGCAAGGACAGAGGTTGGGGTGGGAAATGGGAGGAGGGGAGCTATGGGGGAAAAAAGAGGAACAACTGTAATAATCTGAACAATAAAGATAAATTAAAAAAAAGAAATAGATTTAACAACTGTTAATAAAGTTTGGCTTCAGAAAAAAAAATAAAAAATATGATACCACATATTGTTTATATGTATGTGTTAAGTATGTTAAAGATAATATAAAATATATGCTTATGTATCCTTGTTTAATATCAGGTTTATTGGGCTTTAATTTACATATTATGTAATTTTAAACTTATTTATTTTAGAGAGAGGAAGAGAGAAAGAGGGAGGGAAGGAGAAACATTGATGTGAGACATACTGATTGGTTGTCTCCTGCACACACTCAACCAGGGCCAGGGACGGGACCTGCAACTAAAGGTACGTGCCCTTGACCAGGTGTCGGTCCTGCTATACTTTGGTCTGAGGGCTGACACTACCCACTTAGCAATATGGGCTAGGGCTCTTTTTTATTTTAGCCATCTTAATGTGAAATAGTTTCTCATTGTGATCTTTCTGTGCATTTCCTTTATTTGCATGTTGATTATCTGCGTATCTTCTTGGAGAATATCTTCAGATTTTTGCCCATTTTTAAAAATTCAGTCATCTCTTTGACTTCAGAGAGAAAGGGAGAGGGAGAGAGAGATAGAAACACCGATGATGAGAGAGAATCTTTTGATCGGCTGCCTCCTGCATGTCCCCCACTGGGGATTGAGCCCACAACCTGGGTATGTGCCCTTGATCAGAATTGAACCTGGGACCCTTTATCTGCAGGCTGACGCTCTATCCACTGAGCCAAACCAGCTAGGGCTCGGTCATCTTTTTTATTATTGAGTTATTAAGAGTTCTTTATATATTCTAGACACGATTCCTTTATCATATTTATAGTTTCCAAATATTCCCATGCTGTGGATTGTCTTCACTTTTTTGATAGCGTCTGTAACAATAGATAGATAGGTAGATAGATAGATAGATAGATAGATAGATAGATAGGCAGGCAGGCAGGCAGATAGATATAGGTATCCTACTTGGTAGCCTAGCATAGACTAACTTCTATTTAAAATTAATAATTTCACTTAGATTAACCTGTAAACCCTCTTAAATCATCTTAAATTTTATAAGGTTCATGTAATCATATCCTGTAATCTGCTAAGAGTTTAACAGGAAGGCTGAAACTTGATTAAACTTCCTTTCCAGTCTGTGGCATCCCTGACATTGATGGTTGCCAGAGCTGTTTTTTAGGAACAAGCCCAGGATATTTTGCAGCGCCAGGAGTTGATCTGGCTAAAACTGCCCAAGGCCAGTTTCAAGGGGCTTCGGCTTCGAAGCCCCTCTATTGACCTCAAACTTTTCTCATTATAATACTAAACTCTCCTGCCAGCGGCTGAGATTTTCCGCCATTTTTGAGCATTCCTGGTATTTATGGGCCTGTTTCCTAACTATATGTAGATGATGTAGGTCACCTTAATGTTTATGCATGATTTCCCTGAATAAAGACAAATCCAATCCTTTGTTTGGGGACACGCTGTTTTTGGAAAGTGACCCCTCGTGTGTCTCTCCTTGATTGCTGGCTCAGAATAAGATTTGTTCCTTCTCGTAAAATCATCTCGAAGTTGTCTCTTGGCTGGCAACTACTGACAAATTAAACTCGGTTTCGTCTGGTCACACGTTGAAGCACAAAAGTTTAAAAAATCTTTTTATTACTACAACAAACATTTATTTCTCATTCATGTTACAATCAGTGGCTACAGGCCAGCTGCTTCAGCTCTGCCCCACGTGCTTTGTGTGGGTTTTTTTTTTAATCTTTGTTGTTGATAGTATTACATATGGTCCCCTGTTTCCCCCATTGACCCCTGAGGATCACAGTTGCTGCCCTGGGACCCCGAATCTCACACCAGTACCTCAAAGGGCACACGCAGTCCCTGCCTGTTACCTACAGATACAGCAGGTGGTCTAACCCGGCACCATCTCACTGCATTATCTGCTCCCAGATAGCATGAAGGTGCCCGAGGTCAATGGTCTCCAGGTTCGAAGCTCCTTGGATCCCAAGACTGCACTGTCACACACCACAGCCGTGGACAGGAGTAATGATTATCCTTCTATCCTTCTCTTGTCCCTCGCTAAATGGGAATCCTTTTCATATTTCATTAGTATGACGATTACTGTAGGTTTCTGGGAAACATCCTTTTTTAAGTTAAGTAAATTTCTTTCTACTTCTTGTTTGCTTCTAAAGTTTTTATTTGTCCCTTTTAACAGAAATAAATACTAAGTTTCATTGCATGCCTATTTTGGGGGGAGCCTCACCTAAATTTTTTTTTAATTGGCTCTCTTAATGCAGATAACTAAATTAGTGGCTTTTTCTAATACTGCACAATTTTTTAATCCCTAGGATGAGCCCTACTTAATCAGGATATATCAATATTTTTAACATACGGCTGTAATCAACTTGCTCATATTTTCTCTATAATTGCATCTGTGTCCAATAAGACTGACTTAGGGTTTTTTCTATTTATATTATTCTTAGTTTTTTTCTTTTTGTGTTTGTTTGTTTGTTTTGCTTTGTAGGGGTTATTTTTTGTATCAGGGTTATATTAGCCTCATAAAGTAAATTGGGGGCTTTCTAACTTTTTTCTGGAAGTGTTATGTTCAAGGTTTGTAGAATACATTCAATTCTAATGGGCTTTATGTCTTTTTAAGGGTAGATTTTCTTCTGACTTTAGTTGTCCCATTGTTATTGGTTGGTTTAGCTTTTCTACTACTTTAATAAATTTCAGTATTTTGTTTTCTTTAAAAGTATTCATTTCAATTTTTTATTAATAAATTATGTCAAATTTAGCTTATAATTTAAAAATTTATTTGTAGTTTTGTTCCCTTTTTCATTCCTAATAATACTTTTTTTACATCTTCTCTTTTTTATCTTGATACTAACAGTTTTATTTCTTTGTCCAACTTTTCAAATAACAGGCTTTTATTAATTGGTTCTACCAGGTTATTTTATCAGCAATAGAAATTCATTGATGTGTATGTGTTTTAAAGCTTCTTAAATTGAATGCTTAGTTCACTTTTAACCTTTTTTCTCTAAAAAATTATTTGTGGCTATAAAATATCTCTGAATTGTTGGCTGCATCCCATGGATTTTGATATGCAATAGTCTCATGTCATTCATTTCTAAATACGCTAAAATTTATATTGTGATTTACTTTTTAACCTCAGACCTATTTAGAATGGCGTGCATTTTGACTGTGGTTTCTCCATCAATTTAATCTCATTTGCTTTTTTTTCCTCCTTCAAGTGATTCCTCATCATTTTAGATCCACCAATTGATCCCATCTTGTTTTCCAATGCTATTTTGGACTGAGGTATGTATAAATGTACATTTCTATGATTTCTAGGGTCAAAAGCTGGAAGGTCAAGAGCTAGAGGGGAAAGTAGATACATGGGCTCAGTGTATTAGCAGCATGATCTCATCTCTCGCAGTATTTTTTAAATTTATTATTATTTTTTTTAAATATATATTTTATTGATTTTTTTTTTTTCTTACAGAGAGGAAGGGAGAGGGATAGAGAGTTAGAAACATCGATGAGAGAGAAACATCGATCAGCTGCCTCCTGCACACCTCCCACTGGGGATATGCCCCTGATCGGAATCGAACCTGGGACCCTTCAGTCTGCAGGCTGACGCTCTATCCACTGAGCCAAACCGGGTAGGGCTCTCCCAGCATTTTTTTAAGGTGAGAGATTCCGGGTCATGTTTATACCTAAAGAGAACAGCCCAGAAGAGAGAGAGACAGACACTGTCGGAAAAGAGACACTTTTCAGTGGAAGTCCTTGAAAGGAGACAAACAGTGCAATGATGAGCGCAAAGTGGAGGAAACTGGCCTATGATGAGGAGGAGAGGGGTCCTTCATTGCAACAGAGGAAAGGAGAGAGATGACGGGTTTGATGCATCCTGGTGTTCTCTTTATCAAGCCAGATACTCCCAGCTTTCACAGTTTGTTTTTAATGATATCTTCCTGGATTCCTTCTCTGTTACTTGGTCCAAATGGAAAAATAAAAAAGTTACTGTAAAAGCCTAATGTTGACAAAGATCAAATAGTTCAGAATAGCAGGACCATTAACTTCCTTGTTCTGAACACTGTCCTCTTTTTAAGTCCAAAATTGCTTTATACTCTATAGTCATTGCCTATTTGTGGGCTTTTCCATGTAAACTGTTATAAACTACATCTTGCCTAATTTGTATTTGCATAGAGTATAGCACAAAAACCACAGCCAACAGGACTCAAGTCAGTCATTCTCTGAAACATATTAGACCTGTTTCTGGGGTATCTTCTCAAACCTGCTGTGCTAGCCCCCAGTCAGACTTCTACCATCTGCTCCTGGGACTCCTGCAGCAATCTCTTCACTGGCCATTTTCTCTTTCTTCTATTTCTAGTCCTCACTCCTATTGCTCTCAGAATTGTCTGTCTACAGATAGCCCTAACCATGCCATGATTCTTATATAAGAAATGAATTTCTGGAGACTAAAGTCTAAACTGCTCATCATGACCTTCAGGATCCGTTCCTATCAGGTCCTCACCTACCTTTCTAGAACTCACAATGTCTATTGAACAGAAAGGGCTGTGGAGTTTATATTATGACCACAGGCTAAATGAAACAATGTAGTTCTATAAATGAAGAATATCTTTACCTAAAATTTCTAATTTTACTTATTGCTTTTCATTACGTTCTTAAACATGCACTTTTCCTTTGTGTTTCACTGCTTCATCCTATTTAATCCTATATAAAGCAGAACAACCATCCGGACAACATTCCAGACAAAGCCGGGCTGCAAGGGCTGGCCAAAGGCTGCGAGGGCCAAGAATGGGGCCTCTAGTTTATAACGTAAGGGCCTACTACTTTTCCTTCTGCCTGTAATGTTCTCTCCCCAACCCAGCTCCTACCATTCATGCTTCCAGGCGCCAGCTTAAACGTGTCTTTGGGAAGGCAAATGTAAACTCTTTGTTCTGTACTGTCTTGTTGCTCATTCTCTTTCTCAACAGCCCTCACTACAGTTGTAATCATGCGACCAGATGTGTGGTGTTGATTTTTCCTTGTCTTCTTCACTAGACTAAACTATGAGGATGGGGGTGTGACTGTTTTGTTCCCTACCTGGTGCTCAGCACATGAATGAACTCTAGTTGCCATAGGGACAAACACTTAAAAGTTGAGAAACACTGCTCTAGCTCTAGCGACTCTCTCAATGGAGTGCACTCATGCCTTCCCCAACCTCCTTCCCCCAGGCCCTTTTCCTTGCCTCTCTCTCCTAAGCTCCAAGCGCCCTTATTTTGCAGCTGTAACTTGTTTCCTGAGCCTATTTCTTCCTCGGATCACTTCTTCTATTTCTGTGACTTTCTAAATAAACCTTCTTATAAGTGTAAAGAGAGAGAGAGAGAGAGAGAGAAACATTGCCCTAATACCTCAAAGCCTGCTTTAAAAATGAGGCGACTGGGGCCCAGAGGTGCGAAGAGGTTCGCCGAAGGACTCTGAGCCGATTGGAAGTAAGGATGCGCGTAAGACTGGATCCAAGCGGGTTCTCGGCTCCCTCCTGGCCACGGCCTTTGTCTTTCCCTCACCACGGCTTTCATGGCTCCTGCTAAATGCCTCCGGGAAGCCTTTCCTAACCCCACTCCTTGGAGCTGCAGGGCAACCTCATGATGTACACCTGGCAACACTCCACGTCGACAGCGTTAGTGGTCACTCCTCCCCAGTCCTCCGAGCAATCTCATTTGGTGCCGGCGACCCCTGCCTGCCTCCTGGGTGCGCAGGTAACGTTTCCAGGGGATGGGTGACCGGGTGGTTCTGGAGCTCACCTCCATCACCCAGGCTGGGCAGGCGACCTGGGGTCCTGTGCGAGGTATGAGGCCCCGAATTCCAGGCCTCACGGTCGCGGTCCCGCCTCCTCCAGGCCTCGGCAGCGCTGATTGGTTGATCCGCATAGCGGAGGAGGCGGAGGGGGCCACCAGCGCCCCCTCCTCATCTCGGCGGGGGCGCGCCCGCGGCACGCGACTGGGCCGGGCCGAGGGTGAGTGACGGCCGCCCGGTCCAATGGGGCGAGCGCGCGCCGCAGCCGCCGCCGCCGCCGCCGCCGCCACCGCAGCCTCCACCACCGCAGCCGCCGCCGGAGCTCGGCCCCTGACGCAGGCCGAGGCGCCGCGCCGCTGCTGCTGCGGGCGGGCGGCGACGGCTGCACCATGGGCCGGCTGCTGCGGGCTGCCCCGCTGCCGCCGTGGCTGCGGCCGCTCCTCCTGCTGCTGGCCGGGGGTGAGTGCGCGCCGGCGGGCGGCGGCGGGCCCGGGCGGGCGGGCGGGCGGCAGGCCGCGGTGCTGGACAGCTCCCGGCCGCCAACAAAGGGCCGGCGCGGGGCAGGAGCGCGGTCTGGCGGGGCCGTGGCGCCGTCCTTCCGCCGCACGCGCTCGCGGGGAGTGGGGGGCGTGGGGCGACCGCGTGTGCCTGCGGTGTGTGTGGCTCCACGCGCGCGCGCCACACCCACACGTGCACACATCGACGGGTGAGCCCGAGAGGCGCGGGCGCCTGAGCTCGCTCCCTGCGGCGCCGGCCGAGGCGCTCGGGGCCGGCCCCGGGGCGGAGAGGAGGACGAACGGGCCGCCAGCCTCTGCGACAGCCTCAGCCTGGCGGGAACGGGAGACGGCATTTCAAGGTCCCCCGGGGCCGCGACGGCGAGCGGGGTGGGAGTGTCTGCGGCTGCGAGGGCGCTGCCCGCGCCTCTCCAGACAGCTGCTGCGACGGGGGTGTCTACGTGCGCGGAGGCGCTGGAGGAGGCGGGTGTCGCGTGAATGCGGCTCCCGGGCCGTGTGGGCAACTTACTTTATTACCAGCCGACAGAGAAGAGGCCCCTTGTGACAGTGACCGTGCTGGATAGCTCCTGCGCAGCTGGCAGCAGGCGTGTGAGCGCCCCTCGGAGTGGTTCCCATTCCCAGCTACTCAAGGGCACTGGGATGTGGGTGGGGGTAAAAGGGGGGGCAGCTGTGCAATGGATGTGCCTGAGCGCAAGAGACAGCCTGGGAACAGCTGAGTGGCAGACTGGGGATTTAGGTGTGTGCTGGGGTGGGGTGGGGGGCACAAAGTATGAGACAGCCTATGCGACAGGCCACCAACACAGAATGGGGTAGGAGTAGGGAGAAGGGCTGTCTGCAGGAGCAGGTCATATCAGGACGAGGCTAAACAGCCTCCCCACGTGGCTGGCAGAGCGAGGGCGAGAGGTGCCACGAGTATGTATTAAGGTGTGATGGGAACTGGTGTTGGCGGAGAAGAGAACTGGGGTGCGTGTGTGCGTGGATGTGCGCGCGCCTGTATCAGACAGCCTGGCCTGACTCCATTCCCGGTGGACACACGGGTGTGACGTGCGCATGGGACACTGGCTAGGAAGCACTTCCCATACAGTTACCCCACCAAGGCGGCCACGTTGTGTGCTGAGTGTGTGCGGAGGAGAGACCAGTGAAGGGTCTCTTCCTGAGGGGAGGAGCAGCCTTTGCTTGCTGGTGGCAATGAGTCGTGGGCCATGGGCCACAGTGACAGAATCCCAAGAAAACCGCCTGGGAGGGGAGGGGCCACTCCTGCCCATGTCCCAGGAAGGCTCGGTGCAGCTGGGGTCAGTGGGGATGACGGTAAGGACCTGAGTGGTGTGCACAGAGACAGTGTCCACAAGTGTTCCTCTCAGACACGCACACATACTTACCTCCATCCTTGCCAATCTTTTTTTTATAATTTATTATAATTTATTAATTTATTTTATTGTGTAAAATATTATAAAGAGTAGTACATATGTCTCCTTTCCCCCCGCTTGACCTTCCCCCAGCCTCCCCTACCCCCCAGGGTTTTGTATCCTTGCCAATCTTAAATCCTCTTTGAAGAAGGTAAGATTCCACAAATAAATTAAAATTGACTCGTTCACTACTTCTTTTTGTGACAGCCACAGCAGAACTGGCCATGCCCAACTGTAACTGCCTGTGCCCTTACATGGCTAGCCGTGGATTCCTGTGGGCAACTTTTCTCCCTTCTATTCTTTCCCCTTCTCCTCCCTCCCATACACATTCCTCATGACACACATGTTATCTCCATGTATGCGTTACATGTGTGAGTCTAGCAGTGTGTCTCTTTTTTACACACCTTTGTGTAGAAAGCCTGCAAAACCCTGTAGCACTGTTTCTCTGACACACATGAGTATAATAAGTAAGTATGTGGCAGGGCGACAGTGCTAGACAGTTTCTGCTGTAGCTGACACCCAAGGGTGTGAGGGCTGTGTAACAGGCACTGCCGGCAGCTCCAGGACTGGTGTCTGGCAAGGGCTTAGGGAGATCTGGACTACAGAGCTGCTGATTAAGAGGATGGTGAGGACGGAGCTGATGCTGAAAATCAGAAACGGATGTCTGGATCAGGAGCAGATTGCAGGGGAGATGAGACATGGGATGACTAAGGCCTTGTTTTTGTTTTTTCCCATTCACCTGTTTTTTGGGAGTGTGTTTGGGTCAGATTTTCATTATTTGAGGCTGATCCTCTAATCCAGTGGTTCTCAACCTTCCGGCCCTTTAAATACAGTTCCTCATGTTGTGACCCAACCATAAAATTATATTCGTTGCTACTTCATAACTGTCATGTTGCTACTGTTATGAATTGTACCACAAATATCTTAGGCGACCCTGGGAAAGGGTCGTTCGACCACCAAAGGGATCTCGACCCACAGGTTCAGAACTGCCCTTTCATGCCCCTTCTTTTTCTCTCCCTTCCTCTCCTGGCAGTGACGAAGTAACAGACAATTACAGGTGTTAGAGAAAAAATTACAAAGAGTGTAATCCTGAAATTTTAAATCAGGTGGGGGTCTCAATTAAGGCAGATTAGTTATGTGCAAAAGTACTTATACATAGAATGGTAAGTCTCAGCTACTATTTTGATGGGCCAGTGTGAAAATAAGTAACCTCTCTTAATTACCTAAATAATTACTCATTGCCAAAGCTGTTGAAAACATCAAGGTCTATAAAAAACAAAATAATTATAGGGGAAAATAACTTCAAGAACATGGAACTGTTTATTGGAGAAAGAATAAAAAGCTAGATTCCTTTTTTTACACACAGCTTTCAGTAAGGTTATCAGAATATCTGTTAATCAAAATCTCTGCCAGGTTGTTGGGAAAGGAAGACAAGGATGGAGAAGGGAGAAGAAGTAGAGAAAGGTGGTGGCTTCTCAGGTAGAGGAGTGGGGTTCAGAGAATGGGAGGAATCTTCTGTCATAGAAGTGGTAGGAAATAGACCCAGTGACTTCATCAGACCATAGTCTTCTGCACTAAGAGCTTCACTGACTAAAGAGTATATTATCCCCAGAGGTGGGAAGTCAACAGGACTGCTGGTCAGCCTTTCCTCAAGAGGATAGACACAGTTTTCTCAGGATCCAAGCTGTGCTGGAGAGCCTGACCCAGACCTGGAGGCAATGGCTTCTCTGCCACCACACCACAGTTCAGCTCTGAGAGAGACAGTTCTTGGATTTTGAAGAGGCAATGTGTGTGTGACCCGCCAGTTATTTTGTAAAAGGTAAAATTGCAAGAATTCTCGCCCAGCTGGCATGGCTCAGTGGTTGAGGGTCAACCTATGAACCAGGAGGTCAGGGCTCTATCCCCCAGGGGGGACATGTAGGAGGCAGCAGCTCAATGATTCTCTCTCATCATTGATGATTCTGTCTCTCCTTCCTTCCTTCCTCTCTGAAATCAATAAAAAAATATTTTTAAAAATTCCAGGGATTTAAAAAATCAGTTTGCACTTTTCTAAAAAAGCTGAAGTGCCCGGCCAGTGTTGCTCAGTGGTTGTGCGTCGATCTATGAACCAGGTGGTCAGTTTGATTACCTGTCAGGGCATATGCCGGGGTTGCAGTCTCAATCCCCAGTAGGAGCGTGCAGGAGGCAGTTGATCGATGATTCTCATCATTGATGTTTCTATCTCCCTCCCTCTCCCTTCCTCTCTGAAATCAATAAAAATATGTTTTAAAAAATTTTTAATGAGAATGGCATATCAGAATCCCCTCGCAGTCTCTGGGTCTCAGAACTGTCCCCCGGAGCTCCAGCCCCACTTCAGGTTGTTTGCTGTGGAAACATGTCTTAACCCCACAGCAGCCTGTCCTCTCTGGCCTCTCGTAACCATCGGGCTTTTGTGTTTGTGCAGGGGTGTCCCTGGGCACGTATGCAGCCGGGGCTGATGAACCTGGCCCAGAGGGCCTCACCTCCACCTCCCTGCTGGACCTCCTGTTGCCCACCGGCCTGGAGCCGCTGGACTCAGAGGAGCCCAGTGAGGCCATGGGACTGGGAGCTGGCCTGGGAGCCCCTGGGTCAGGCTTCCCCAGCGAAGAGAGTGAAGAGTCCCGCATTCTGCAGCCACCACAGTACTTCTGGGAAGAGGAGGAGGAGCTGAATGACTCTAGTCTGGACCTGGGACCCACTGCAGGTAGCTCCTCTAAACAGTGTGTGCTCATTGCAGCTGGGTAGGAGGCACTCTTGGCAAAATGCCAAGGGACCATTTCCTTGCCCAAATCACTTCTCCCTCTGCACCAGCTTTTTCTGTACATCAGCCAAGTCTCTGGGATTCTGAATGTCTTATAGGCTCAGGAGGTCCTTTTCTCTTTAATATTCACTGCTATTTAGTGAGCCTGTGTTCTGTGCTCTTAATAATATCCCCAGTTTATACATGAGAAAACTGAAGCTTAGAAAAGTTAAAAGCATGCTTAAGGTCATACAGCTGTTTAGATTGTCAAGTCATGATTCAAACTGAGGTCTTTCCAAGGTCTGGGATTTGTTTGTGTTTCTGTACTGTGCTGTATTGTCTCTGTGGAATGTTCCTGGAAGTCCACACGTGCCATGTCCTGCCTTAAGTCTCTCTGGCTTGCCCTCAGTCATGGACTAGAGCTGGTTCCTGGACTTCCAGAGCATGACCAGTAGACATGTGGGACCTGGGCGCAGCAGCTGTGCATGTACCACGGCTGGTTACAGATGCAGCAGTTTCCATGCTTCTAGCTACAGCAGCTGTGCACATGTCCCTGGCCAGCAGGAGCCCATTTTAAACGTCAGACTGTCAAATCTGTGTGTGTGTGTGCATGAGCACATGCACATGGGGGTTACAGAATTTAGCTCTAATTACAAAAACAATATATGAAAATTATAGAAAATATGAAAGTACGGAAACGTTACAAATACAAAATCCTGATATGATCTCACAACTAAAAGATAATTACTATTAATAGTTTGGTGTGCATCCTTGTAGTCACTTTTATATATAAAATTGGAATCATAGTGGACATAATGTCTTCACTTAAAATATTTCAGAAGTGAATTTCCATATCATTAATATTCTTTTATAAGCTGATTCTTAATAACTACATGGTATTTCATCATGTGGCTCATCATATGTATGAAACCAGTTCTCTATTGTTGAATATTTAGGTTGTTTTTATGCTGCTAGAAAAATCTCATATGTTTTTGTACTTTTCTGAGTCTTTGCTTAGATAAATTTCTAAAATAAAATTTCTGGGTCTAAAGGTGTGTTAGTCAGCATCCCAATCAGAAACTTAAGATAGAATCAAACTGAGATAATCCAAGGAGGGTTTATTTATAGAGCAGTGAATTTACAAAGGTATAGGTAGGGAACAGGTGACCACAGAGGAATCCAAGGCCAGCAGGCACAGAGCTATCATGCCCTATACCCAAAGGGACAAAAGCAGGGGATGATGAAATGAACCTTCAAGGGACACACAGTGGCAGGGAAAGGTGGCCAGACAGGGAAGGTACCAGGAGAATAAGTACTCAACTCCCCTCCTGCCCATAATTCTCCTTCCTCCTCATCTGCCCAAGGGTTAGGTCAGGAAACAAAGCATGGCCTGTTGATGTAGTCCACTGGGGCAGTCTTCCTTGGCGAAGGCAGGATAGAAAGGGTGGAGACTGGATCTGTCTGACACAGAGGATATGAATCTTTCCACAGGCTTTTGTTAAATATTTCCAAATCACCTTCTAGAAAGATGGTTCTGATTTGCATACCCACCAGACATAATGAATGCCAGTTTTTTAAACCCTT
>PVJC01048727.1:0-12430 GCA_004026665.1 Murina feae | reverse complement strand
GGGGGCAGGTCCCCAGTGGTGACACACACACACACACACACACACACACACACACACACACACAAAAGGCGCCTGGCAGACTGGGGCCATCATAGGACATCCACTGAGGGGTCCCAGACTGTGAGAGGGCACAGGCCGGGCTGAGGGACTCCCTCCACCCCGAGTGCACAAATTTTTGTGCACCGGGCCCCTAGTCTATAATAATAAGTGCATAATATGCAAATTGACTGGATGGCCAAACAGCGGAATGACCATCTGGATGTTCAGATGACCACACTATGACATGCACTGGCGCCAGGCCAGCCAAGGCAGGTGCCAGCCAAGACAGGTGCGATGTGATTGGTCGAGGGGCCCCACAACCACCCCGCAGAGGGAGACCCAGGCCACCAGCCAGTGGGGCGATTGATGGGGGGGAGGGAGGCCCCAAAGAAGCAGGCCCAGGCCACCGAATGGTGAACAGGGCCTCCCTCTGCAGGGCAATCAATTGCAGGGCTCCCAGACTGGGAGAGGGCACGGGCCAGGCTGAGGGACCCCCCATCCACACCCTCCCGCACAAATTTCGTGCCCTAGGCCCCTAGTTTTATATATTTTAAAAATACACATATCAGACAACCAAATTCAGGGGGCAGGTAAGAGGAAAATAGTCAAGTCACTGGTTTTCTAGATAAGACAAAGCTTTTAGTTTTAGTAAGAGACAAAATGTGGATTGATCCAGTTTGTAAAAATTAAATTAGAATGATATTGGCTGATATAATTACATTTTTATTTTTAAATTAGTTTTGGTACTCAGAGCAAATATTTGAAATGTCAATGACTAAAACTACTTGTTAACCAATTTGCAAGTGTATATCTTACTTTGCAAAGAATTGCCCATTATGTTAATTTTGAGAATATAATTTAATTTGTAAATATTCTGTTCTCTAAAATAGAATTGTTCTCATCTTATGTTTTTCTACAATTCAGAAACTGTCTTTGATGACATAGCTTCTTAATGATTTCTATTTTAAATTTGTATTCACTTAAATAGAAAATTCAAAAATAAAACATAAACTGAAGTTCATTTGTGTAATGAGTGCTCCAAGAGTGTATTTCTTAGATTCGATAAAAATACAAAAAATAAGGAAAAAGTTTCCTATAAGGGTTTTAGAAAAAAAATCTAAACCCCCACGGAATGACTGCAGCAGTTAGCAATAGGACAATAGGAGCTGTATTGTTAGAGAACCAAATGTACAAACACATGGAACTTGGACCAATTATCTAAAACGATTTCTCTTAGGCCAGGCTGAGTGG
The DNA here is from genome assembly GCA_004026665.1 of Murina feae. Classification (NCBI taxonomy): domain Eukaryota; kingdom Metazoa; phylum Chordata; class Mammalia; order Chiroptera; family Vespertilionidae; genus Murina; species Murina feae. The sequence continues at coordinate 11,140 of PVJC01048727.1, read as the reverse complement.
TTGAGCACTGACCAGGAGGTCATGGTTTGATTCCTGCTCAGGACCCATGCCAGTGGGGGGTAGCTGATCAATGATTCTCTCTCATCATTCATCTTTCCCCCTCTCTCTCTCCCTTCCTCTCTCTCTCTCTAACAAATCAATAAAAACATATTTCTTAAAAATAAAATTATTTCTCTTGGGATTGTGATGAATAAGCTTACAACATCTGAACAGAAGACTCCTAAAACAAGTAATATGTTCTGGGAACTTCTTCCTTTTGCTTAGTATTTTGTAAATTGGAGCATGTCCCTGGTTATTGCTGGAAGGAGTTTTTCTCTAATCCCAAACTTCTCCTGGCATAACAAATTTCTAATAATAAAATTGTCAATTATTTGCTAGTGATATTTTGAAACTAAAAGTGCTTCATGGTAAGTGTGAATTTTATAATAATATAACCATTCAAGTGTTGAATTATAAGAAATCTTGTCATTTAGTGTGAATGTCTGGCAGAAGGTGACTAGATGGTGGAAAGAAGAGATGAGAACAAGGAAGAACTGGCTGCAATGTAGGGCTGTAAGAGATGTGGTATCCAGCCTGAGCAGCAGGTCCTGGCTGACACATGGGTAGAATGCTGGCATAGCAGGATCAGAATACAACAGCCCCATCATTGCAATACCAGTTTCCCATTCATTTCCATTTCTTTTCATAGCCTAGAATTGGTAGCATAACACGGAACTATAACATTTTCTTTATTTTATTTATATTTGCCATGAAAATAAATTCCATAGGCCTGGCCAGTGTGGCTCAGTGGTTGAACGTCCACCCATGAACCAGGAGGTCACAGTTGGATTCCTGATCAGGGCATATGCCAGGGTTGTTGTGGGCTCAATTCCCAGTGGCAGGAGGCAGCGGATTAATGATTTTCTCCCATCACTGATGTTTCTCTCTCACTCTCACTCTCCTTCCTCTCTCTGAAAATCAATAAAAACATTTTTTTTTAAAAAAGAAAATAAATTCCATAGAACATGAAAAATAAGCCAACAATACTGTGGTTAATGGAAAAAGTTAAATATACCTAGTGAAATTTTATTCTTCCTTGGTTTATATTTCCTTTGTATCAACTTAAATTTTCAGGAGTTCTAGAATTTAGGCTTATACATCAGTGAAATAAAGAATGGTCAAATTTCCATATCATCTTTATGATATTTTTAATCCATTCTTCTATCATTTTAAAACTATTTAGAGTTTACATTTTCTCATTTTCTTCTGTTATAAATTTATGCAACAGATGGAGTTTTCTGTTGGTTATTATATAAATTTCTGTTGGTAATACATAAATTATTCAAATTAATATATATATATATACATTAATGTATACTATTAAAGAATACAGACTAATAATAGTTTCTTTTCTCTGCCACAGTATAAGCTAAAGATGGTGTGGTGGACATCTTTCTTTTTTGGCTGTTGGACACATGAATGCCTTTTCCATGTTTGGGGAATTCCTACCACATGAGGCTGAACACTCCTCCCACTGTAAAAGCTGAAATATGAGTTACTCCCCAGCTAAGTTCACAATGTGGGTGGCAGTAGTTTTTTTACCAGATTAGTTATGTGTTGTAATTTAATCACTGTTCCTTGTTTTATAGCATTGAATAAGTTGGATGAGCTACCCAGTATCTGCTTAATAAAACCATTTTCTGCTTAAACCAAGTGAAGTTAGTTTCATTTGCTAGATGATAGAGCAAATGAAGAGGCATGGCTGCAGACCATAATTCATTATGGGAAAGGAGGGCCTGGTTGGAATTGAGAACAGTGAAAATCCAGCTTACATTAATTGATAGAACCTCAGGATTTCACATCATCAAATTATTTACAAGGTTACTTGAGATGAAATATCCATTGAAGACAGCGTTTGGGGAATTAAGTGGACGATCCCCTGGAGCAGTAGGAAGGGCTTGAAGAATTAAAGGACTATGGGGAGAGATGCTATTTCTAACAGCACTATAATGTTTATGCAAAGGAGAATGACAAGGTCAACGCTTATGGCCACAAATAGCTCTGCTCTACATTTATGAAGCAGTGTTATACTTTTGCCTGACATTGTTCCCTGGATATATGTTTCCCTCAAGGAAATTCACAGTGGGATACGTAGCTGATAGAGGAGTAATATTGACTGAGGTCAACTCTTTTCACAAAATGTTTGACTTGAATTTTTCATTATTTTCCCTTATATTGGAAAGAATCAGATACCATTAAATGATAATTAAATCCCCCACTGCATGGGAGAGCATATTTGCCAATGTTATCACTGATAAAGGCTTAATTTCCAACATTTACAGGGAACTCATACAACTTAACAAAAGGAAGATAAACAATCCAATCAAAAAATAGGCAAAGGACCTAAATAGACACTTTTCAAAAGAGGACATAAGGAAGGCCAAGAAACATAAGAACACATGCTCAAATCATCCAAGAGAGGCAAATCAAAACAACAATGAGGTATCATCTCACACCTGTCAGAATGGCTATCATCAACAAATCAACAAACAACAAGTGCTGGCAAGGATGTGGAGAAAAAGGAATCCTTCTGCACTGCTGGTGGGAATGCATACTGGTGCAGCCACTATGGAAGTTTCCTCAAAAAATTGAAAATGGAACTCCCATTTGACCCTGTGATCATAGATTCCCACTTCTGGGAATATATCTCAAGAAACAAGAAACACCAGTCAGAAAGGATATATGTGTCTCTATGTTCATAGCAGCACAATTCACCATAGCTAAGATTTAGAAACAGCCTAAGTGCCCATCAGCAGATGAATGGATTAGAAAACAGTGGTACATCTACACAATGGAATACTATGCTGCTGTAAAAAGAAGGAATTCTTACCATTTGCAACAACATGGATGGAACTGGAGAGCATTATGCTAAGTGAAATAAGCCAGTCAATGAAAGAAAAATACCACTTGATCTCACTTATTTATGGATAATAAAGACCATTATAAACTGATGAACATAAATAGATACAGAGGCAGAATAGCATTGAACAGACTGTCAAACTATAGCTGGAAGGCTGGGAAGGGTTGTGGGGGGAAGTTAAGAGATAAACTGAAGGACTTGTATGTATGCATATAAGCATAATCAATGGACACAAGACACTGGGGGGTAGGGGAGGTGGGTGGAAGGTCAAGGGGAAAAAATGGAGACTTATCTAACACTCGTTGTAATACTTTAAGCAATAAAACAAAATTTTTAAAAAATGTTAATTAAATCCATCATAGGTGAGGAAATAAGAAAAATCTAACCTTTAAGTGTGTTCAAATATCCAAATGCAGAAACTTATATCATGTCATTAGTTAGGCAGGCTAAGGTATTAAGGCAAATTTCAGTCCTTGAAAAGACAGGATGGGGTAGGAAAGTTAGGAACAAAAAGTCAGTAGAAAGCTGTAACAAATATACAGGATTTGAAGACTGGAGGAAACCAACCTGACTGCAAAGATTAGACTCAATAAGAGGAGCAGGGGTTCAAAGTAAGCTCAAGCAGGATTCAAGAAGCATTAACACCAGACAATTTCATTTCAAGTGTAGGACAAGTAACAAGGGAATCTAGTTAATTGCCCAATTCAGAAGTTAGCAAAATCTCCACCTTTGACATTTCCTAGGGAATGGGTTTTACAGTAATTAGCTGTGTCTGTGAAGTCTCACCCACTGACTTGGATTCAAATTAATGCCTCAACTTGATAACAAAGGAAATAAGGTAACTAAGGATTGATATCCTATATAATAAAAGCCTAATATGCTAAGTGTCTGACAGTTTGTTCAACTGTTTGACCAGTCTCTATGACGCGCACTGACCACCGGAAGGCAGATGCTGCGACCATTAAGTTGGTTTGCTGCTGGGATCTGGCCATTGGGACTGGGTAATATGAGTCAGACACTCCCTCAAGCCCTCCTGCGGTCCCTCCCCCATTTCAATTGGCTCCAATTGAGACTGGGCAAGACAGGCCAGACACATCCTGGAACCAACCTCCCACCGTCCCTCCCCAGTTTCTAAAATATTTCTTCTAATTTATTTCCTTTCCATGTGCACACATCCACGCACTGGGCCTCTAATGTAGATATAAAGGTGGAAACCCAGCCTGATAATCCAGACTATACAGAAGCGTGTGTGGAACACAAGATTTCAAATTACCATAGGTAACAGCAGTGTCAGAATAGCACAGGTGTTATGGCAATGCAGTCAGATCTTTGATGTAAGAAACAAGGCTATTTCCAAAGCCCCAGCTAATAAAATCTCCTGCCTCAACTGTAATAACTGATTCTCATTGATATTAATTGATATTGATTTTTTAAATTATGTAGCATCAAATTATTAAAGAAAACAAAAAAGGGCAAAGATTGAAAAACTACCTCAGAAATAAATCTTGAAAATGTTGTCATCATATTTTAGCAACCAGAGGAAATAAGAGTGCTTCAGAAGTGAGTAAATGTAGCCTCAATTTTCAAAAGAGAAAAATAGATAGATTAAAAATAGAGGCATCAAGAGAATAAAAAGACCAGCCACAAATTGGAAGAAAATATTTTAAAAGACACATGTGATAAAGAACTGTTATCCAAAATATACAAAGAACTCTTAAAACTCGTTAAAAAGAAAACAGACAACCCAATTTAAAAATGGGCCAATGTTAAAAAAATGGGCCAATGTTTTTAACAGACACCTCACCAAAGATGATATACAGATATATAAAAATATGCTTTACATCATATGTCACCAGGGAAATGCAAATTACAACAACCATGAGATACTACTACACAGCTATTAGAATGGATAAAGTCCAAAACACTGACAAACCAAATACTGACAAGAATATGGGGCAACAGAAACTCTCATTCATTGCTGATAGGAATATATACAGCCATTTTTGAAGACATTTTAGCAGTCTCTTACAAAACTAAATATACTCTTGCCATAATATTGAGGAATTGTGCTCCTTGGTATTTACCCAAAAGAGCTGAAAACTTTTGTCCACACAAGAACCCAGTTTTATTCATATTTATCAAAACTTGGAAGCAATCCAGATGTCCTTCAGGAGGTAAATGGGTAAATGATGGTACATGTATACAGTGGAATATTATCCTGCTCTAAGAAAGAAGTAAGCTATCAAGCCATAAGAAGACATGGAAAAATCTAAACTGCATATTGCTAGATGGAAGAAGTCAATCTGAAAAGGTTTCATACTGCATGATTCCAACTATCTGACATTCTTCAAAAGTCAAAACTGTGGAAACAATCAAAAGATCAGGAGTTGGGGGCAAGAGGAGGGATAAAGATGTGGAACACAAAAACTTTTAGGGCAGTAGAAGTACTCCGTATGGTGTGATAATTATGGGTACATGTCATAATTTGTCCAAACTCATAGAATGTGCAACACCAAGAGTGAACTCTAATGTAAACTATGGACTTTGGGTAATAATGGTATGTCAATATAAGTTCATCAATTGCAACAAATGTACCCACTTGGATGGAGGATGATAATAAGATAAACTATATATTCATGGGGACAGGAAATATATGGGAAATCTATGTATCTTTCCCTCAATTTTGCCAAGAACCTAAAATTGCTCCCCCAAGAAAGTATTAATAAAAATAAATAAATCTTGAAAAAAGATAGAGGTAGACCTTGCTTCTTGGGAAAAAGTTCATTTTGGATCATTAAGTAAAGGAATTGTCAACTTTGGGAAAATGCTGTAGTGAAAACTAGATGAACTGAGTCTTTTTGATAAGATATGCCAAGATTTGCCCTAACCAGTTTGGCTCAATGGATAGAGCGTCGGCCTGTGGACTGAAGGGTCCCAGGTTCAATTCCAGTCAAGGGCATGTACCTTGGTTGTGAGCACAACCCCCTATGGGGAATGTGCAGGAGGCAGCTGATTGACGTATCTTTCTCATTGATGTTTCTAACTATTCCTTTCCCTTCCTCTCCATAAAAAATCAATAATATATATATTTTTTAAAAATATGCCAAGATTATATCATTTCCTTTTTATAAAAATAGGGTTTCTAAAGTGGTGGCATGTAAAGTAAAAACCAAATATGTAGTGTACCTTGAAATGAGTCAAAGCATTTGATTCAAACTTTTCTTAATAGTCCTATAGAAAAGATGATGAAATGTTGATTAATAGTGTAGATATTAACAGTGAAAATGATGTTTGGAAAGATGTTACACATTAGATATGAAGTTGAAATCTCTTTTTTTCTTAATATAAGTGTCTTCAAATACTAAGGATATTTTAAATTTTTATAGGACTATAACTTCAGCTAGGTGATCTAAGAGGGAGTTAATGTAACAAATTTAAAATTGTATATAATCAAATAACTTCATATTTTCCCATTTTTTCCTAATTTTCACCTCTTTATCATGGTTATTTCTGTCAAGTAGGCTTTGATAGGGGAGAATCAAATGGAACTGAGATTTCTATCTTGCCTTGGCCAGTATTTCATGGCACTCTGTGTTCTCTTTGTTAGATGTGTTATAATAGATAACACTTTCCAACATCCTGAAATTTCTCCTCTGAAAACAGGACCACCTGGAGGACATCTGCTTTCTCTCTCTTCACAGGTTCTGATAAAAATGAACTTTAATGACACTTTCTCTATTTCTGTGGATGGTTTTTGTGACCTGGTTACTCCTTTTGCTTTGATGAATGGACATTCATCTTGAGTAGCACACATGCAATGCAGAATCTTTGGTGCATGTGGCATTCTGAAACATTTATTAGTTAATGATATACTTCTTCAGACAAATAAAAGTCATAAATATTGAATGAAACTCCGAAAGTTTCCCACTTGTCTGTCTGATAAGAACCCACATGTTTATCAGGGGATGTCAGGTGGAAGCCCAACATATAGATCAATGGAATAGAATAGAGAGTCCAGAAATAAACCATTGTCTTTATGCTCAATTAACATTCACCAAAGGAGGCAAGAACATACAATGGGATACAGATAGTCTATTCAGTAAATGGTGTTGTGAAAATTGGACAGATAAGTGCAAAAAATGAAATTAGACCACCTTTTTACATCATACACAAGAATAAGCTCAACATAAATTAAAGAATTAAATATTAGATTAAAAACCCTAGAAGAAAACATAGGTGATAAAAATCTCAACATTTCTCATGGCAATTTTTTTCCTGATATGTCTATTAGGACAAGGAAACAAAAGAAAAAATAAACAAATGGGACTACATCAAACTAAAAAAATTTTGCACAGCGAAGAAAATAAAAAGACAACCCACTAAATGGGAGAACACATTCATCAATGATACATTTGATAAGGGGTTAATATCCAAAATTTATAAAGAATTCAAACAACTCAACAATAATTAAAAATGAGGAAAGGACCAGAATAGACACTTCTTCAAAGAGGACATGCAGATGGCCAATAGACATATGAAAAGATGCTCAATGTCACTAATCATCAGAGAAATGCAAATTAAAACCACAATGAGATATCACCTCATACCCCTCAGAATGGCTATCATCAGTAAATCAACAAACAAATGTTGTCAAAGATGTGGAAAAAAGGGAACCTTAGTGAACTATTGGTGGGAATGCAGATTGATGCAGCCATTGTGGAAAACAGTATGGAGTTTCTTTTAAAAAATTAAAATGGAGTCCTAACTGGTTTGGCTCAGTGGATGGAGCTTCGGCCTGTGGACTGAAGGGTCCTGGGTTTGATTCCGGTCAAGGGCATGTACCTTGGTTGCGGGCACATCCCCAGTGGGGATTGTGCAGGCAGCAGCTGATCGATGTTTCTCTCTCATCGATGTTTCTGGCTTTCTATCCCTCTCCTCTCCTTTCTGTAGAGAATCAATAAAATATATTTTAAAAAATCTTATCTAATAAAGAGGGAATATGCTAATTGACTGCCCCACCCTCAAAGATGATGGCGCCCACAGCCAATAAGGATGGAATATGCTAATTGACTGCCCCATTGTCAAGGATGGTGGCACCCACAGCCACAAGATGGTGGTATCCAGTCCACAGTTCCCCAAGCCCCTCAGCCTCCCAGTGCTGGCCTGAGACTCAGGCAAGCCTCATATGTTGGCTGCCCAACTGCCCAGGGCTGCCCGAGGCTCAGGTAACCAGGGCTGGCCAAGGCTGTGCTGCTAGCAGTGGCAGCAGTAGATGTGTGAGGGGGTGTCGCCTTCCCCTGATTGCTGTGTCACCTCCCACCTCTGAGGGCTACTGGACTGTGAGAGGGGACAGGCTGGGCTGAGGGACCTCCCCCTGCAGTGCATGAATTTTCTTGCACTGGGCCTCCAGTATACTATAAAATCAGTGCACTGATATGAATAGACAGACCTGTGGAACAGAAATAGACCAAAGTACATTAAAAAATTTGGTGTGTAATAAAAATTTGCATCTCAAGTCACAGAGAAAACAATGGTGTTTTTAATAAATGATATGACTTTCATATACCAGAATAAACTAACCTGGAACTATAAAGGTTAGGAGATTCTAGGAGATGTAATTGCAGTCTAACAAAAAACACACATCAAGGTCACAGGTGGTAAACTGAGCCTCAGGTTTTAGTTAGTTAGGCAAGGTCTCTATTTCATTCTATAGCTGGTGCTTTTTGTGGTACATTCAAATGTTTACCCAAGACTGGCTATACATAGTTGGGGTTGGGGGGAACAACCTATAAATGGAGACAGTTTCTTTATGTACAACCATGCATATACATAGACTGCATATGTTACTCATGTTTCCATGCCACGTGTATAGATACACCAAATAAATGAGTTATGTGGTTGGAAATGATGCCCAATAGAATGCTGAAGAGCTGCTTGCTGCTCTAACAGGAGAGAAATCTGGTGCCATTTTTGCTCTTTTTCCTGAGGCTACCATTGAGATATGCAGATGAAGCATTCTCTTAGTCCATTTGGGCTGCAATAACAAATTACCACAGACTAAGTGGCTTGTAAACAATAAACATTAATTTCTGAAGATTGGACATCCAAGATAGGGTGGTTTGGTCAGGTGTGGGCCCCCTTCTAGGGTGGATTTCTTATTGTACCCATACATGGTAAAAGGTGTTAGGGGTCCCTGGGAGATCTCTTTTTTGGGGGGAGAGTGGATCACTTTTATAAGATCACTTATTGCTGTCTTAAGGCCTCCGCCATCATGACCTAATAATATCCCAACCACAAAATTTCCCTAACACTATTACATTGGGCAATAGGATCCCATCATGTGCATGATGGGGCAGCAAAAACCTTCAGGTTATAGCAGACAAGTAATGGAATGATCCCCACATGTTTGTGGCTCAGAGAAGCCATTTATGGAGCTACCTACTTTAATGTTTAAAGGGACAGGAGTTGAGGTAATAACATATTTTATTTATTAATCTGCTTTAGGTAGAGACTTGTAGATCTTTAAGTAAATGTATACATCTGCAAGGTGGATAAATTTTCAGACAAAAATGCTACTAAAGTGTGTAGTCGGGGTCAGCTTTCTGGGACTGTGCTCACATGAGGTCCATATTCAGAAGGACCCAATGTATGGTTTAATTCTCTACTATCACTATCTTGAAATTCTTTATAATTATATTTAAGTTGTTTGAATTTAAATTCAAAAATTGCATTTTTGAATTTTGTAAATGAAGCTCAGTGGGGAAAGAGGGCATTGGAGTTAAGTGCAAAGGAGTTAAGTGAAAGAAACAAGAAAGTTTTATATTTTATTTTAGTAGCACTTTTTTATTGCTTTTAAAACAAAAGATCTCTCATTTTCCCCCTGGGTCCTACAAATCATGTAGCCAGTCCAGAGCACAATGTTAACATGAAACTAGCTGTCTCCAAATAAATGAAATAGATATTTGAAGTAAAGAGTGGTAAAGAGTAAGTGAAGAGTAAGTAGTAAAAAGACCTTACTGTCATGAAGTAGTAAGTGCTTTTCATTTAGGACAATGGTTTGTTTACAAACTATTGAACTATAGAATTGAACTATAAAATTGAACTGTAGAATATTAATACATCTAAAATGTTTTATCAAGGAAAACCTGGGTATAGGATACAGAGCACTAACCTGTGGACATGTTTGAAGTCAAACATCACTTGTGTTATGGCTGAATAATGAAATGGATGGACATGGCTTCAAAATAAAAGGTAGTGACTGAAATGCCTTGGAGTTTGGAGTTTGGAGACTTCCAACCTGTCCTTTATGGCCACTGGATAAAGCAGGGAGGTCAGGCAAGTGTGCCTGGAAGGTAGCATATGGCTCAGAAAATAAAAAAGTGGCCCTAACCAGTTTGGCTCAGTGGATAGAGCTTGGGCCTGTAGATTGAAGGGTCCCAGGTTTGATTCTGGTCAAGGGCATGTACCTTGGCTGTGGGCACATCCCCAGTAGAGGGTGTGCAGGAGGCAGCTGATCAATGTTTCTCTCTCATTGATGTTTCCACCTCTCTATCCCTCTCCCTTCCTCTCTGTAAAAAATCAATAAAAAAAATTTTTTTAAGTGGCAGCTGGCTTACACCCTGAAAAGGCAAAGTGAAGCAGATGGGCATGGGAAAGAGAAAGAGGGTGCAGTGGAAAATGGGATGCAAGGCTGCCAGCCTAGGCCCCGGACCAGGACATGTGGGTGTTACAAGCTGGATAGCATATCACAAGCAAGAGAGAAAATACAGATTTTACAAATTGGTTCAGAAAGGGAAGAGTAAACACAGAAGAGACCCTGGGGAAAAGAAAAGATGAAAAATGTTCATAAATAAGCAAAAACTCTATACATAAATATATCTAAATAGACTGCTCTACAAATTGGGGTATGGTTTTATTATGTTTCTTTTATCATTAAAATGAATTATTAAGTCTCCAATGTATGCAATCACAAAAAGGTTTTTTTTTTATCTTTATTGTTCAGATTATTACAATTGTTCCTCTTTTTTCCCCCAGAGCTCCCCTCCTCCCATTTCCCACCCCAACTTCTGTCCTTGCCCCCCCACTGTCCTCATCCATAGGTGTACAATTATTGTCTATTCTCTTCACGCACCCCCAACACCCTTAACCCCCGAAAATTGTCCATCCACTCCATTCTATGCCTCTGATTCTATTCTATTCACCAGTTTATTCTGTTCATCAGATTTTTTATTCACTTGATTC
>PVJC01048726.1:0-12433 GCA_004026665.1 Murina feae | reverse complement strand
TTTCACTCACCAGACAGCCCCTCAGATCCATCCTTCTTAGCACTTCTCCACGTCTGAGCATTTAGGAAGGAAGGACGTTCCTTAGGATGCTCAGGTACATCTGGCTCTCCCTTCAAGGTTTCTCCATCAGCTTGGATTGCAGACTATTCTCTCTCTCTCTCTCTCTCTCTCTCTCTCTCTCTCTCTCTCTCTCTCTCTCCCCCCCCCCTTCCAATTCCTAAGGCTAAATATTACTTCTTGAAAACAGTGTGTGATCCAAATATTTACTAGTAGAGAGTGTATTTCCCTCTCTTCCTACCCATCCTGAATGAAATGTTTCCTGCCTGCCCTACAATGGCATCACATAACGACAGGCAAACCCAGAGTTCAAGCCAATAAGGACCATGGTCTTTCCCCATCTCTGTCAAATAGGAAAGTGAGTTAGAATGGATTGATTCTTCTAATTGTACAGATAGCATCTTGATTAAAAAATAATGTATAGCATTTCAATGTCACAGAACCTGTGTTACATATGAATAGACACTGATGTTAATACAGTTAGCAGACCTCCTAGGTAGAGGACTAAATTAGAATTCTATTTGTCAGGCATTAATCCCTCATTACCTCTGGGCCCAAAAGATGAAAGCAAAATATCAGATTAGTCTCCTAAGCAATGAGATCAGTAGACAGTAATGGTTTGAGGCAGGATATTATATGAGGTTGCTGTTTCCTAAAATGAAATTGAAAAAAGTCTAGATTTTTTTGATCTGACAAATTAAGTTTCTTCTATCATTCAGGCTTCTAGTCAGCAGCTTTTGGGTGCAAGAAAAACTACTTAAAATGCACTGTTTTTAAACTCTGAAATCCCTATGGCTTTAATCTTGGCGATGATCCAAAGAATGAATTTCTCTATTCATATATTCTAAAAATTAAAATAGAGTCTATCTAACTATTTTTAGGTGTTGAGGATGTTGAGAATCTTTCATTGTGTGTGTCAAGCTAAATAGAGTTTGCAAAGTCGAAGAGGACAAAAGTAATAATTCCCAACTCTGTAAACTAAATGAAGGATTCAGCTTTGTATTTTTGTATCTAGAAGTTATTATTTTTGTTCTCTTATTCTGGGAGGATTTAAAAGGGATCATCAAGGTCATGAAAATCCATTCTAACCTCACTTTTTGTTGTTGTTAATCCTCACCTTGGAATATTTTTCCATTGATTTTCAGGAAGAGAAGAGAGAGGAAAAGACAGAGAGAAACATCAATGTGACAGAAACACACTGATTATTTGCTTCCTGCACGAGTCCTGACCAGGGCCTGGGGCAGGGAGGAACCTACTACCGAGGTACATGCCCTTGACTGGAATGAAACCCGGGACCCTTTGGTTCACTGGCCAATGCTCTATCCACTAAGCCAAACCAGCTAGGCCTAACCCCACTTTCTTAAATCCCCACTTTCAGCATGGAAGATAGTAGATACTCTCAATTAGTTGAAAATGGCAGATTGGATAACCCTGGCCTCTGGAGTTAAGCAGATCTGGGTTTGAATCTCAGTTCTGCCATCAACTATGGTGTAAACTGTCAAGCTATTTTCTTTCTCTAGACCTCAATTCATGTGTAAAATAAGGATAATCTTAGAATCTGCTTCATATAGTGGTTGTGAGGATTCAATGAAAAATACATGTAAAGCACTTAGCAAGGGGCTTGTAATGGAGTGAATGCTTAATGCATTTCAGTTTTTATTGTTGTTATGATGACATTATTTCAGCCTCATCTCCTTCATACTCTGCTTCTTTTCTTATAATGGTCCTTCAGCTAATATTTTTCCCCAGGACACTCTCTCCTCAAGGTTAAAAGACCTCAGGGTTTTAAAGGATTCCTTACAGGCTTTTCCTATTCTTGTTGCTTTTTTCTCAGTAATGAAATACAGTGCAGCTGATGTCTGGAACTCGTTGTCTTGGACAGACTCCTGAAGCTGAGTGTAGGGTGAGAGGCCACTCGCCAAAGAAAAACACTCAATACCCTCTTCCTGGAGTGGGACTTCCCTCCCATGTGAATGGGTGTACATTTCCCAGTAAGGACTGGGAAAGACCATGGTGGGAAGAGCAGAAAGATGAAGTGAAAATGAGAGGTTTACTTGGTATGCTATGACTCTGGCCTGTTAGCCAGCCTGAGACCAGACTGATTTTTTTTTGTTCTGAAAACTCTCTCCTACCACCTAGCCTGTGGCCAGTGCCACACACATGTACCCAGTACATGCTAGTTATCTTTGTCTTATTTTCTTGGTTCCATCATCCACATGGTAGCTGCTTTTTCCTGCTCTGGATCATTGCTATGTTTTCTTTTAATCCTCATCCAAAGACATGCTTTTATTGATTTTAGAGAGAGTGGAAGGGAGGAGAGAGAGAGAGAGAGAGAGAGAGAGAGAGAGAGAGAGAGAGAGAAACATAGATTGTTTGCCTCCTATATGCACCTGACCCAGGATTGAACCTCAAAATTGGGTAAGTGCCCTGACCAGGAATCAAACCAGTGACTTTTCAGTGCATGGGACAATAGCCAACCAACTGAGCTACACGGGCCGGGCTACGTCACTGCATATTTAAGCAATGTTTCCCTGTGTTGAACAGTGGAGCTGGAGATCAAGCCCTGAGCCCAGAATTAGAGACTTCTCACTAACTCAGTGACCAACAATCTCCAGTTTCCAATCAGTGAGGAATCTACTCTGTCATATCACAAAACTGACATTTATTCATATTGTCCATGAGAATTAGATAATTATTTCAAGGGAAAAGAAGAAAATGAGAACATTAATGGTGGTAGTAGGACATTTCAGAGCAGAGAAGATGAGTAAATTATACAAATAATGCATTTATCTTAATCTTCTAGTATGTGCATGAAGGCAATAAATGAGAGAAAACATAAATATTTATAAATCTATCACCATATTTTCCAGTGTATAAGACGACTGGGCATATAAGACAACCCCAAATTTTGAGAAGATTTTCCTGGGTTAAAAAGTCATCTTATATGCGGGAAAATATAGTACACTAGAGGCCCGGTGCACAAAAGTTTGTGCACTCGGGAGGTCCCTCAGCCCGGCCTGTGCCCTCTCGCAGTCTGGGACCCCTCTGGGGATGTACACCTGCTGGCGTGCCTGGTCAGCCTGGGTGAGGGACTGATGGCTATTTGCAGGCTGGCCAAGCCCCCCAGTGTGGACCCTCACCCCATTGGGGTGTGGCCAGCCTGGGTGATGGGCTGAGGGCTGTTTTCAGACTGCCCACAGCCCCTTCAGGTTTTGGGTCCCTACTGGGGTGCCTGGGCAGCCTGAGTGAGGAGCTGAGGGGTGTTTTCAGGCTACCCACAGCCACTTCAGGTTTTGGGTCCCTACTAGGGTGCCTAGGAAGCCTGGGTGAGGAGCTGAGGGGTGTTTTCAGGCTTCCCAAAGTCTCGTTAGAGTTCGAGTCCCTACTGGGGTACCTGGCCAGCCTGGGTGCATGGCTGATGGCTGTTTGCAGGCTCAGAAAGTCCCCCCAGTGTGGACCCTCACCCCATTGGGGTGTGGCCAGCTTGGGTGCGGGCCTGAGGACTGTTTTCAGGCTTTCAGGCTGCCCACAGCTCCCATTGACTCAATGTCCCAGCAAGACTGGCTGGAAGCAGGTTTCTGGGGTTTATTTATCTTCTATAATTGATACACTGTTCCTTTAAGCTGAGACCTAGGCAGGTAATGAAGCCTCCTGTTGGCTTCAGCTCCGTGGCTTTTATAATTAAAAGAATGTTGCCTTAGTAGAGACCTAGGCAGACAGTTTCCTCCATCGCTGGTGCAACGGAAGCCTGCTGTTTGCTTCAGTCCTAAGGCTTCTATAATTGAAACAATGTTGCAAATATGTTGCCTGAGCCCAGAGAAGCCCAGCCAGCCGGCAAACAGTTTAATCCTGGTACAACGGAAGGCTGCTGTTTACTCTAGCTCTGTGACTGCCGGCCTCCATCTTGGCTGGGTTAATTTGCATACAGCCACTCTGATTGGCTGGTGGGCGTGGCTTAGGTGTCCCATAGAAATGGTCAATTTCAATATTACTCTTTTATTAGATTAGATACTGGGCAACACTAGTCTATTACCTTAATGAGTATAAATCAAAAGACTGATATAAAGATACTCTTGTTAAACTCTTCATATGTGCTTTGTCATCTTTGGCTCACTTGTCAAACTATCTTATGATAGACACTTTTGAAGGAGGATGATATCAGTTGAATTGTGTTCTCCCAAAAAGTTAAGTTGACTCCCAACCCCTAGTATTTCAGAATGTGACTGTAGTTGAGATAGGTTCTTTACAGAGATAACCAAGTTTTAAAAAAAAATCATTAAGGTGGACCATAATTCAAAACCCCTGCTGTTTGCATAAAAAGGGGAACATGGCCCTGGCCAGTGGCTCAGTTGGTTGGAGCGTTGCCCTGTACACCAAAAAAGTTGAGGGTTTGATTCCCAGTCAGGGCACATACCTCGGTTGCAGGTTCAATCCCTGGTTGGGACATGTATGGAAAGCAACCTATTGATGTCTCTCTCTCAACTCTCTCTCTCTCTCTCTCTCTCTCTCTCAAAACCAATAAAAACCATATCATTGGGTTAGGATTAAAACAAAAAGGGGGAGACATGGACATAGAAACACACAGAGGGGAGAAAATGTGAGATACACAAAGAACACTGTGTGAAGAAGGAGTATTAGAGTTATGCATTTATGAGGTAAGGAACACCTGGGACTACAGAATCTATGACAGAGGTGTAGAAACAATTCCTTCTCTAGAGCCTTCAAAGGGAGCATGCCCTGGTGACAATCCTATATAATAAAAGCCTAATATGCAAATTGTCCCCTCAGGAATTGACCACTCGCTATGGCATATGCTGACCACCAGGGGGCAGTGCAGAGCATGGTGGTGTCAGCAACATGCTGCAACCTCTTGCAGGTTACTTGGGGGTGCGGGTGATGGGGACGGAGGTGTGGTGAGAAGATGGGGTATCCATCAAGCTCACTTTCACTCCCCCCGCTACACTCTCCCAGGACTCTAGGGTTTGTTTGCCTATGAGGAACCCACCCTGCACCCGTGCAGCATCTTCCGGGTGAGCTGGGCCACAGCTGCTGGGTCGGGCTCCCCATGGGTTCACATAGGAGCCAGCTAGGAGAAAGTGCACTGCCTGCCTGGCTTTTGTGCGGCACCGTTGGATGGCCCAGAGTCCAATGCTGTGTCCAGCCCATGGCATCTCAGCATGTGGACTCAGGCACTGTGACTCAGGTGGGGGAGGGGGTGCATAGGGTCAGGGGGCCCAGGTGCTGCCCAGGGCCCAGAGGTCAGCTGGGACCTGCCCTTCCACACCAGATGCCTGTGCTTAAATCACCAGCCAGGCCTAGAAACCACATCTGTGCACGAATTTCATGCACTGGGCCTCTAGTTTAATTATAAACTGCTTGCTTCAAGAATTGTGTGATAATAAATTTCTGCTGTTTTAAGCCACCCAATTTGTGGTACTTCCAGCCCTAGGAAGCTAAAATAGAGGATAAATATGGAATTTTTAAAAACTGAAAATTCTAACAGAAAAAATTGTTAAATATGCTGGTATCCTACAGACAATTAAGTGAATGAAAATTGAAATCTAAAATTTTAAAACCAGGGAGGTCCACTTTATTGCTTAAAAGTAAACCCCACCTAAATGTTGGCTAGTTTGCTGATCACTTGGTTATTTCTACAACACAATGCACAACCAAAATAAACAACAGCAGAGATTTTCAGAACATTCCTACTGTGTCATATCATGGTGCTGATAGAAGTTAAATTCAAGACATTTTTGTTAAGGGGCACTAGTATCAGGCTACATTTCCATGTGGATTTTAGCCAACAATCATAAATAATAGAGAACTTGCTCATAAACAATTCCAAAAGGCAGTGTGTCAGGCAGATGGTATTTTGGGGGTGGAGTGGGGGAGTTGAACATGAGAAGCATCGTTGTGCCTTAAGTACGCTGGCCATCCTAAACTCACCATTAACTGAAGCATCACTGGGGGTTATGGTTTTACTCAGCTCTCACGTGAGTCCAAAGTTTCAATGCTTTAAACTTCTGTTAGAATGCTAAAGAAATTAACCTCTTAATGTCATCAAAGTTCTGAAGGAGAAAATCTTCTACATGGATTTTGGGGAAAGAACTTTAGGCCCCACGGAGGTAGGCACTATCTTAACATTCATGGATATCCACAAAAAGCTTTCATGTTGTGGCTCTTCATGAGAGTGCCAGGATGCTGGGTGCTAGAGTGGTAACCTGTGAGAATGGTGCAAATCTCACAGAAGACGTGTACAGCTTGTAAGGAAATCCGACTTTGTCAGAAATTCTGCAAGCAGTGATACTTATCTCATTTGTCCAATGTAGGCACCCACATCGCAACTCAATGTTTAGAAAGTACTGACATAGTTAAGTGTCTCCATAAAAAATGTCTGGAAGTGACAAAGGTAGCAATAGAGTTTGTTGA
This sequence comes from Murina feae, assembly GCA_004026665.1. NCBI lineage: Eukaryota > Metazoa > Chordata > Mammalia > Chiroptera > Vespertilionidae > Murina > Murina feae. The sequence goes on along the minus strand of PVJC01048726.1, from coordinate 5,947 downwards.
GAAGACAGCTCTTACTGCTCACATTAACCTACCAAGCACTTTACTACTTTCCCCCTCACTGTGAGCACAGGTAGGCTTTAACCAGTGGGCTGGCCCAGTGTGGATCCTTCCATGTGCTTCAGGGAAGTCTTGCCCCCCTCAGACTAGTTTGTACTGAGATGGGGCTTTGATCTTCAGCACCAATGTTACTGAATCTTATATTTGGCTGCATTTTTTTCCATCTGGGATACACTGACATCCCTGGACCAAAATTTCATGAAAGATAGGAAGAGCCTTTGAGTTGGCCAAAGATGCAAAGGAAGGCTTCATAACAGATTTACACACGGCTACAATTTGAAAGACAACATAGAGAAACCCATTGTTTAAGGGTGGGGGTGTCAGAAATGACCTAACAAAAATTTAAACATTTTTATTGCAATTTAATTCACATGCCATAAAACTCATCTAAGGTACTTAAAAAGAAGACAGTTCAGCGTTTTTTAGTATTTTCAAAGTTGGGCAATTGTTACCACAATATAAATTGATAACATTTTTATCATCCCAAAGGAGTGATGTATTTTTGCTCTTTCAAATTTCTTCCAATGTTATTTTTATAATAAAGAATCAAGGTGTAAAGACGAAACTTTGATGTCTGCCACTGTGGGAAAGCTTTCCTTCGCTTGTGAAACAAGCCACAAGTACGTCAGAGTGTCTTTCATTTTTAATTTTATTAGTGAGAAGGTAAATAGGTAAGTGAAAATCTTCACAGATATTTACAAATGTATTTAAATAAAACAGGAAAAGGAAAAGAGTTGACATAGAATTTCAGTGGTGACTAGTCCATATTGTGTACTTACTGTATAAAAACCTCCAAGTTTATAAAACTTCATCTGCCTATTTTCCATGTCTTAAAAACCAGCTGCAAGAACTTTCAAAGGGGTATCGAGAGACTCTAAGACAAACACAGCACATTCTGAGTTAGGGAAGGGATTGGCAATCCTGTGACCAGAAGCAGATGTGCTCAGTGCTTGGTAAGAGGACTGCATGTAGAGGGCAGCTGAGGAGCTGATGCCTGGAAAGTCCCCTGACCTCATTTTGCTTCCACATGCTAAGTGGTGGACAGGGCCGGGGTGTGCCTGCCAGCCTCCACAAAATGCCTGCAGGTAGCGGTGCTCACACTTTTCGAAGGGACTACTCTTGGCTGCGACTGTGTTGAAGGCAGAGTTTGCCTATGAAGCCCTCATACCTTGCTCTGTCCTGAGTCCCAGTGTCCTTAGGACCTCGTTTCCCAGGTGTCTGTATGAGTGCTCTCACAGGGGCTTACATTTATCAATCCCTAAGAGTTCTGAGTTCCTTCACCAATGTCAGCTTAAAAGGCAATGGGTGAGTTTTCTCAGACACCTCTCATGATCAAAAATCCTGAGGTGCTCATTTCTATTAGCTAAAATGGAGATAAGAGTTAAGGCACTCTTTGAGGGCATAGAGTCCTGCCTGAAATCCCTCCAATCAAATCCTGTAGATGGCTACTTCCCTAGTGTAAAGCCAATTCTAGACAACTGACATAGAGGACCAGAGGCTGATGTGGGGCCCACAGAGGCTGGTGTGGGGCCCACAGATAGTTTGAGGCACGTGCGGTTCTCACCCACCGTCAGCCGCATACACTGGGAGCTAGACTTCATTCCTGACAGACTTGAAACCGCTGCCATGACAGGATTTAATTCATAAGCAGGAAGAATATGAGCTGCATCGTGTCGTCTTCCATGTGCCTTTCATTTGTTCTCCAAAGAAATTCTGCAGCTACAGCCAAATGGCTTGTCTCCAGGTCAAGACACGACAGAAACTTAATGTCTGTGAGTGTGACTGTTTGGCTCTTCTTTCAAACAAAGTGTGATGGTGAAACTGCGACACAAGTTTTCCATTGGCTCTGTCAACTTAAGGTTTGGGGTCTGCTTGTTCTATCATTCTTAATATTCAGGATATTAATTTAAAAATAACTAATGCCAGTGTAAACATGCTTAGATACATAGGTTTATAAAATATTGCACATACATATAAACTTTGTTCAGCATTTCTTCCTAGTAATTTTTCATTATTATAAAAAGTATACAAAGTTGTGTAGACTATATGAATTTGCCTGGTCAATTTTACTTCAAAAATGTTAATATTACACATAATTATGGCTTATTTACAAATTTTAAACATCAAGTTTTGGTGGTGGTTGAATTCAAGATGATGGGAAAATAGCTTACATAAAGACACTTTTCCAAAGTAATATACTATAAAGATTATCAGTAAAAAAGAGCAGTAAAGTTGGAGTAGGCAGTTTTAAATAAAATCCTTGGGAATCTGCTTTCTAGGTTCATCTCATACCTGCATAACTTTGCACTTCCTTCCTATTTATGTGTAACATATATTCTGTGTGTAGATAATAAGTGTGAGATAGAGTAGAGAAAATAGGTATTTAATCTGAAGTTAAATATTGGTGTTGCTTCTTATAGATATTAAAAATATGTTTACCCATATTGTAAATTGCTTTTCAATTGACAAACTCTAGACATTTTCATAATTACCATAACTTTTAAACACCACACAGCATTGAGAGTACTTTGAAATGTGTGTATTGCTAATTAAGTAAATGGAACGATTATTTTTTTAAATAAAAAGAACTGTAAATGTAACTTTTTGCAAAGCTACATTTAGCATATGTGAGTCCCTAGAAAGTGTGAATACAAGTAATTTCAGGTGGAAGGTAGCAGAATATTAATGAAGCTATCTTCTAAAATCAATTTGTTTTTCCTTAACATGATCTAAAAAGCTCTATTAAATGACTGGTCTGCACACAATGGCTAACTTAGAAGGAGCTAAGGGAGTGACTTAGAAAACCAGCTGACCAAATCTTAATTTCCACATGGCCAGAGACACGGACAATAAATAAATAAATTGTTATCCTTGCTTACAAGATTACCTTTATCGTCTCCAAAGTACTTTCACAGTACCAACAACAACGTATACTTGTCTCCCTGAGCATAACGTCGTTAGAAATATCTCTTCCATAGGGAGGTGTCAATTATTCTGTAGGATACAGTAGTGTTGGAAGGTTCGGTCCTAGTTCACCTTCTGAATTTTATCATAATTCAGTCCTTTTGTCTTTGTGACTTAAGTTGGATTTACCTGGAAAGCAGCCTTAGTTTCCATACCGATTTCAAAGTGTCTGCCACGTTCAGAATGACTCAAGGGGAAGAGACGTGCACGATGGCTGTTTCTACAGTGGAGGGGATGTCTCCTTTCCCAAGGCTCGCAGGGCTGCATGGCAATGTCTCCACAGGGTGGCATCAATGAGGTGACAATTTCTGGGTCGTTCCATGTCCTAGGACACTGGCAGGTCCAGGAAAACCTTTGTTTAACCCTCATGTTCCTAATTTTCTTTGAACAGGACCGTGTTGGAGTTTTTGGTCTTTGGTTTTTCCTTTTCAAGCACCAGGGGTTTTCTCATTTGTCAGCTGTTCCCTGTCATTCATATCATCTTGGGGAGGTCTTGATCTGTCAAAGAATCCGCACTACAGAAAAGAAAAATGGGCTATAAAAGCAATTCATTCTGGGAATTTGTGAAACTCCTCATGCCAATTACGCTGACTTTATGTATTTGCTAAGGAACTTAGAGATCTCTTGAGGTCATCTTCCTGATTCTCCAAATAAGAAGGTGAAAAAAGAGTATTCTTAACTTGCAGAGGAACGCACTGCATCAGGCAGTGTTTGTGCCTTCCTGCTGCCTTGCCCTGATGGTGGGAGAATGTCCCTGTTTCATACAAACCAGTTATGGACCTTGCATCTTTCCCTGGGGTTACAGGGCCTGGCCCAGGCATGTCCTCTCTGCTTTCCTGCATGTTTTCTGGATTCAGCAGCAGCACTAACTGCTGACCAGGGAAAGGAGAGTTGCTCCTGAAATATAGCTTCCTTAAGATGGATCACAAGAGGAAGTTAGGGGATCCTTGGGCACCCCTCTGCACTTGGTGGAACATAGGGTATATAGAGGGGAATTTATTTTAATCCAAGAACATCTTAGGACCTTTACAAAGATTAACCAGGAACTCTGGGAAGGGGTGAGTCTAGAATCTCCATCCTCCTGAATTTCAAATTAGTATTTGGTCCAGGAGAAACCTCCTACAAACCTGGAACCTCAGTTTGTTGTGTTCATTGTTTCTTCAGTAGAAACCCAACCCATTGGGTTTGGCTTATAATATCAAGTCGTCTTTCTGTTGTAGGATTAGCACAATGTTCCGTCAATAGGCACATATAGCTATAACATTATGGAAACACAGTCACTATAAATAACAGAGTAACACAAAAGTCTATTCGTAAAGGTGTGCAAGACTATATGGGCTCAGGATGGCACAAAACAGCTGATACGGATCAGAAACGCCAATTTTTAACTTAAAAGGCAAAGTTTCCCTATTTTAAAGGTCTCTTAAGCATGCTTCATATTGTTTTTAAATAAAAACATACTATGATTTTTGGAGAAACGCAACAATAGTGGTTAAGTAAGATGTGACTGGATTAATTATTCTGACAGTCATATAATCCTTACATTGTTTCTCTTTGGAAATGGAAAGCTCTGTGAAACTTGGTAATCATGTTTGTTTTGGGGCTAGAAATTAATTTCTATTGTAGATTTTTAGAACAAACTTTAGTATAACACATGAAAGAGTAAGTTAAGCCTTCCTAATGGAGACAAGCTAATTGGCAAGATTTAAAAAAAACAAGTCCAGGAATATTATAACAGGCATGATCTATTTGCCCTACTTGACAGTCCAAGTACCAATTAATTACTATATTAATTACATCTGTGTAGTGCTTATAAAGAAAAATCTCAAAGGATTGTTGATAGGACCATTTAAATAAAAAGCTTAAGATCTTGGTTAATTAAACAAGAAAAAGAAGTCTTCATAACAACATTTTCACTCCAAGCACATTGGAAAAAAGGTCAAAGATCTTAGTTAATAAAGTCTAATTCTCTCTATATTTATTTATAAGAAGTCTCAACATAAAAGCAACATTAAACACCCCCACTCTTCTTAAATGTCAGTTACTGTTTGCCAAAGCAAACAAGGTACAAGGTTTCTTTTATGCTTATTAGACTGTTAGAAATCCCCAAATCACATCTCTAGCATTATCTTTTTAAATCCCTAGATATATAGCCTTCTAAATCCCTTCAGTGGCCTCTCTACTCAAAAAGGAAAAGAAAATAAAGAAACTTACCTTCCATAAAGCCAAAGTCAAAATGGCCAGAACCAATAATCCAAGGAGTATCGCTAGTATTATCACCCACAACGGGATTGAGAAGGAAACATTTGGTGTTGCCCAAATAACTGATGTCTTAATCTGAAGTGGAAAATAAAGCAAATGAGCTCTATTTTGAAAACTCTTTGGTGAAATAAAGCAGTAGTTACCAATATAATATTGGGAGTAGTTCTGAAAGGATCCGTATAATAATTGAAATCATCCTAGGAGAGGCTGAAGGGGTTATTGCACTTGAACACGGATCTTAAAAACTCATATATTCTCATGTCTCCCAGGTTGGGTGAAAAGCCCATTACAGATATGTTGTGGATGTTTGGCTTATAACAGCACAGAAACCCTAAAATAGAATTGAGGTGGGCCAGGAACCAACAAGGTGTAAAAGAATGACCTTAAATTGGGCTGGGCCTTCAACATTTATAGGGAACTCATACAAGTTAACAAAAAGAAGACAAACAATCCAATCAAAGGACCTAAACAGACACTTTTCAACAGAGGACATTCAGAAAGCCAAGAGACATATGAAAACATGCTCAAAGTCACTAATCATCCGAGAGATGCAAATCAAAACAACAATGAGGTACCATCTCACACCTGTCAGAATGGCTATCATCAACAAATCAACAAACGACAAGTGCTGGAAAGGATGCGGAGAAAAAGGAACACTCGTGCA
>PVJC01048725.1:0-12430 GCA_004026665.1 Murina feae | reverse complement strand
AACCCAGCAGGTGGACATCTCCCAAGGGGTCCCAGATTGTGAGAGGGCACAGGCTGGGCTGTGGGAACCCCCCAGCCTAGTACACCAGGCCTCTAGTCTGTATATAAAAAAGGCTAATATGCTAAGTTTCCATCTGGCCAGTAGCTATGATGCACACTGACCTCCAGGGGGCAGACACTCAACGCAGGAGCTACCGAGCTGCAGTGACTTGGCAGCAGTGGTTCTCGTGTGATGCACCCCAAGACCAGGGAAGAAGGAACCCAATTCTTCACGGGGCCGAGCAATTCCACCTTTGGCCATGGGTTATGTTGTTGCTTGGGCACTGTCTCCCTGAATCTGGTTTACTGCACACTTGTGTTTGCCTTCCACACCTTGTATGAGAGCAACTTTGTAGAGTGTCCTCTTGTATTCCAGGACCCCTCGGGGAATGTCAGAGAGGTGGCTCGGCCCGACCCTTGAAGGCCAGGCCAAGGAACCCCACCTGCTAGAGGGACCCCACTCATTTTGCAGATGCCCTTTAAGCCATGGCACCACCCCAGGAGTGGCTGACTGAGGAGGGACTGCAGGAGGTTGGTTCCAGAGCCTGTCCAGTCTGTCTTGCCTAGTCCTGCCCCGCCAGCCACCTTCTAATTGATTTCCTTTCAATGTGCACGAATCCGTGCACCAGGTCACTAGAATGTAAATAAATGAACACAGCTGTGTGTCAATAAAACTGTATTTACAAAAACAGGTGGCAGCATTCCTTCAAAGAGTATATACAAGTGGTCAACAAACACATAAAAAGATGCTCATCATTATTAATCAGTAGGTAAATGCAAAACTAAACACTTTGTACCTCACTAGCATTGCTAAAATTTAAGAAAAATGGAAACTAACAAGTGTTGGTGAGGGTGTGGAGAAATTGCTGATTGCTGATGTGAATATGAAATTATGCAGCCACTGTCAAAGGCAATTTGGTTCCTCAAAAAGATAAACATAGTGTTGCCATGTGATCTAGCAATTCTACCAGGTATATGCCTACAAAAAATGAAAACAGATAGCCCCAGCTGGTTTGGCTTGGTGGATAGAGTGTAAGCCTGCAGACCAAAGGATCTCAGGTTGGATTCTGGTCAAGGGCATGTACCTTGGTTGCAGGCTTCTCCCCTGCCCAAGCCCTAGTTGAGGCTTGTACAAGTGGCAACCAATTGATGTGTTTCTCTTACATCAGTGTTTCTATCTTTCCCTCTCTCTTCCACTCTCCCTAAAAATCAATGAAAAATATCCTCTGGTGAAGATTTAAAAAATTAAAGAAAGTAAAGAAATGAAGACAGATATTTGAATACAGGTGCACAAATGTTACAGAATTACTATTCATAATAGCCAAAAGGTGAAAATCACCCAAATGTCCACCAAAGAACAAATAGATTATTAAATAGTGGCATATTCATATAAAGGGATATTATTCAGCCATTCAAAGAAATGAACCTTGAAAATGTTATGCCAAGTGAAAGGAACCAAACACAAAAGGTCATATATTATATGATTTTGTTTACAGTAGATGTCCAGAAAAGATAAATCCATAAAGGCAGAAAGCAAATTAGTGGTTGCAGAGACCTATGAGGAGGCAGGAATATTGCATAAGGTCTCCTTTGTGGGTGATAAAAATGTTTTAAAACTAATTAGAAGTGACGGCTGGATAGCATTATGAAAATACTAAATGCTACTTAATTGTACACTTTAAAATGGTTAATTTTATGTTATATGAATTTCACCTCATTAAAAAGTGAAAAATAAAAAATGGGTAGCCACCCTGATTGGCCATAAATTGCTGACCCCTGTTCTACCTAATTCATGAGTAACTTCCGTTTTCTATCTCTGTGAAATCTCTTCTTCTCTGTTGTCATTTTGGTTACTTTATTTTGAAGTAGTTAATAAAGCTTTTATGACCACAGTGCAATGTGACCACCAAGAAATGACAGAGCCTATAACATCAAATTTTTCTCTGGGGACTTTGTCAGTCACTTTAGTATGTGTGGTTTATTTTTTAAAATCTTTACTCTTGAGAGTATTACAGATGTCCGTCTTTTATCCCCCCCCCATTTTTAATTTTTTGAGGAAACACCATACTGTTTTCTATAGTGGCTGCACCAGTCTGCATTCCAAACAGCAGTGCACTAGGGTTCCTTTTTCTCCACATCCTCCCCAGCACTTGTCATTTGTTGATTTGTTGATGATAACCATTCTGACATGTGTGAGATGGTACCTCATTGTTTTGATTTGCATCTCTCAGATGATTAGTAGCATTATGTTTTCATATGTATTTTGGCCTTCTATATGTCCTCTTTCAAAAAGTGCTTAGTTAGATTCTTTGCCCATTTTTTTATTAGATTGTTTATCTTCCTTTTCTTAAGCTGTATGAATTCCCCATAAATTTTGGAGATAAAACGCTTATCAGAGATAACATTGGCAAATATGTTCTCCCATGCAATGGGTTTTCTTTTTGTTTTGATGGTGGTTTCTTTTGCTGTGCAGAAGCTTTTTTTATTTTGATGTAGTCCTGTTTGTTTATTTTCTCCTTAATTTCCATTGTCCAAGGAGCTGTATCAGTAAAGATATTACTACAAATGACGTATGCTGATATTTTGCTGCCTATGGATTCTTCTAAGATTTTTATGGTTTCCCATCTTATGTTTAAGTCCTTTATTCATTTTGAGTTCATTTTGGTTTATGGTGTAATTTGGTGGTCTAGTTTCATTTTCTTTGCATGTATCTGTTCAATTTTCCTAACACTATTTATTAAAGAGACTGTCTTTACTTCATTGTGTGCTCTTGCCTCCTTTGTCAAATATTAACTGAGCATACTGGTTTGGGTTGATTTCTGAGTTCTCTGTTCTGTTCCATTGGTCTATATGTCTGTTCTTGTGCCAGTACCAGTTAGTTTTGAGAACAGTCGCTTTGTAGTATGGCTTGATATCTGGTATTGTGATCCCTCAACTTTGTTCTTTCTCAAGATTGCTGCAGCTATTCGGGGTCTTCTTTTATTCTATGTGAATTTGTTGGAGAGTTTCTTCTAGGTTGTAAAGTATGCCATTGGTATTTTAATGGAAATTGCATTGAGTCTGTAGATTGCTTTGGGTAGTATGGACATTTTGATGATGTTGATTCTACCAATCTATGAACATGGTATATTCACCCATTTGTTTAAGTATGTCTTCCTCTGTCTCTTTTTTCAAAGTCCTATAATTTTAAGAGTACAGGTCCTTTACTTCCTTGGTTAAGTTTATTCCTAGGTATCTAAATTTTTTGATGCAATGGTAAATGGGATTGTTTTTTAGTTTCTTTCTGTGAGTTCATTATTGACTATAATAAAAGCATAATATACTAATTAGACCAGACATCCTTCTAGACAACCTTCCAGATGAAGCCAGAGATGTGAGGGAAGCCCAGGTCCCAGGTGCCTGCCAGTGGCCGGAGGGAAGCCCAGATCCTGGGTGCTAGAGAGAAGCTGGTCCAGCAGCCAGGGGAAGGAAGGCCTACTCTTGCATGAATTTTATGCATCGGGCCACTAATTGGTGTATAAAAAGTAGTAGATTTCTGGATGTTAATTTTGTATCCTGTTACATTACCAAATTCATTTATTAAGTCTAGTAGTATTGTGATGGAGTCTTTAGAGTTTTCTATGTACAATATCATGTTATCTGCAACTAATGACAGTTTTACTTCTCTTTTTACAATTTGGATCCCTTTTATTTCTGCTTCTTGTTTTATCATTACGGTTAGCACTTCCAGTACTATCTAATCTAATAAAAGGGTAATATGCTAATTGCATCATTTTTCTATATCCCAAGCCACTCCCACAAGCCAATCAGAGTGACTATATGCAAATTAACCCATCCAAGATGGCGGCAGGCAGACACAGAGTTAGAGCAAACAGGAGGCTTGCTTGCCTCGGCAATGGAGGAAGCTGCCTGCCTAGGCAGGCTGTAGCCTCCACTCAAGGCAACAAAGTTTCAATTATAGAAGATGAATAAACCCCAGATACCTGCTTCCAGCCAGCCTCACTGGGAGCTTGGGTCACTGGGGGCCATGGCCAGCCTGCACACAGCCATCAGCCCCTCACCCAGGATGGCCACACCCTCATGGGATGAGGGTCCTGCTGGGGGGCTTGGCCAGCCTGAAAACAGCCCTCATCCCCTCACTCAGGTTGGCCAGGCACCCCAGGAGGGACCACCACCCTGGAGGGACTGTGGCCAACCTCCAAACAGCCATCAGCTACTCACCCAGGCTGGCCAGGCACCCCAGCAGGACCCCCTCCCTGAAGGGGATGTGGCCAGCCTGAAAATGGCCCTCAGCCCCTCACCCAGGCTGGTCAGGCACCCCAGCAGGGACCCCTAACCCGAATGGGGTGTGACCAGTCTGAAAACAGCCCTCAGCCTCTCACCCAGGCTGTCCAGGAACCCCTGTGAGACCCCCACCCTGATCCGGGAGACCCTTTAGGGCAAACCAGGCAGCCGTCACCCATGCACCAGATCTCTGTCCTATATAATAAAAGGTTAATATGCAAATTGACCCTAACAGCAAAATGACTGGGAATGACTGGTCACTATGACACACACTGACCACCAGGGGGCAGACGCTCAATGCAGGAGCTTCCCCTGGTGGTCAGTGCACTCCCACAGGGGGAGCTCTGCTCAGCCACAAGCCAGGCTGATGGCTGCCAGTACAGTGGTGGTGGTGGAAGCCTCTCCTGCCTCCTCAGCAGCACTAAGGATGTTCGACTGCAGCTTAGGCCTATTCCCTGCTGGCAAGTGGACATCCCCTGAGGGCTCCCGGGCTGCCAGAGGGATATCTGACTGCCAGCTTAAGCCCAATTGTCCAGGGAGCAGGCCTAAGCCAGCAGGTGGACATCCCCTGAGATGTCCCAGACTGTGAGAGGGCACAGGCTGCGCTGAGGGACCCCCCTGAGTGCACAAATTTTTGTGCACCAAGCCTCTAATATTGAATAAGAGTGGTGAAAGTGGAAATGCCTATCTTGTTCTTGTTCTTGCAGGAAATGGTTTCAGTTTTTGCCTTTTGAGTAGGATGTTGGCTGCAAGCTTGTCATGTAAGACTTTTATTATGTTGAAGTATGGTCCTTTTATTCCTACTTTGCTGAAAGTTTTTGTCAGGAAAGGGTGTTGGATTTTGTCAAATGCCTTTTCTGCATCAACTTATATGATTTTGTGATTTTTGTCTCTCAATTTGTTCATGTGATGTATCACATTTATTGATTTGCAGATATTGTACCAGACTTGCATCCCTAGAATAAATCCAAATTGGTCATTCTGTATCTTTCTAAAGTAATGCTTGATCCCATTTGCTAGAATTTTGTTAATGATTTTGCATCTATGTTCATCTGGAATATTTCCCTGTAATTCTCTTTCTTTGTGGTGTCTTTATCTGGTTTTGGGATTAGGGTAGTGCTGGCTTCATAGAAAGAGCTTGGAAGTGTTTCTTCCTCTTGTTTTTTTTTTTGGAATAGTCTGAGGATAGGTTTTAGTTCTTGTTTGAATGTTTGGTCCAACTCCCCAATGAAACCATGCAGACCAGGGCTTTTGTTTGCTGGCAGTTTTTTGATTATTGTTTCAATTTCATCAGTAGTTATCAGACTATTTAGGTTTTTTTATTCTTCCTGATTAAGTTCTGGAAACTTGTATTTTTCTAGGAATATCTCCATTTCAGTTTGTTGGAGTACAGTTGTTCATAGTATTTCTTTTTTTCTTTTTATTAAATTTTGTTTTATTGCTTAAATTATTACAAAGAGTGTTAGATAAGTCTCCATTCTTTCCCTTGACTTTCCCCCCTCCTCCCCTCCCCACCCGTGTCTTGTGTCCATTGATTATGCATATATGCATTCATACAAGTCCTTCAGTAGATCTCTTAACCGCCCCCCCCCAATCCTCCTTAGCCTTCCCACTGTAGTTCGATGGAGCTCTGCCTCTCTATCTATTTTTGTTCTTCAGTTTATAATGTTCTTTATTATCTATAAACAAGAGAGATCATGTGGTATTTTCCTTTCATTGACTGGCTTATTTCACTTAGCATCCATGCTGTTGCAAATGGTAAGAATTCCTTCTTTTTTACAGCAGCAGAGTATTCCATTGTGTAGATGTACCACAGTTTTCTAGTTGTTTCCAAATCTTAGCTATGGTGAATTATGCTGCTATGAACACAGGGATGCATATATCCTTGCTGATTGGTGTTTCTGGTTTCTTGTGATAGATTCCTTAAAGTGGGATCACAGGGTCAAATGGGAGTTCCATTTTTTAAATATATTTTACTGATTTTTTACAGAGAGGAAGGGAGAGGGATAGAGAGTTAGAAACATCGATGAGAGAGAAACATCAATCAGCTGCCTCCTACACACCTCCTACTGGGAATGTGCCCACAGCCAAGGTACATGCCCTTGACTGGAATCGAACCTGGGACTTTTCAGTCCACAGGCCGACGCTCTATCCATTGAGCCAAATCAGTCAGGGCAGGAGTTCCATTTTTAACTTTTTGAGGAAACTCCATACTGTCTTCCATAGTGGCTGCACCAGTCTGCATTCCCACCAGCAATGCAAGAGGGTTCCTTTTTCTCTGCATCCTCTCCAGCACTTGTCTTTTGTTGATTTGTTGATGATAGCCATTCTCACAGGTGTGAGATAATACCTCATTGTTATTTTGATTTGCATCTCTTGGATTATTAGTGACTTTGAGCATGTTTTCATATGTCTCTTGGCTTTCTGAATGTCCTCTTTTGAAAAGTGTCTATTTAGGTCCTTTGCCCATTTTTTGATTGGATTGTTTATCTTCCTTTTGTTAAGTTGTATGAGTTCCCTATAAATGTTGGAGATTAAAGCCCTATCAGTGATAACATTGGCAAATATGTTCTCCCAGGCAGTGGGCTTTCTTGTTGTTTCCTTGATGGTTTCTTTTGCTGTGAAGAAGCTTTTTTATTTTGATGTAGTCCTATTTATTTATTTTCTCTTTAGTTTCCAATGCCCTAGGAGCAGTATCAGTGAAGAAATTATTTTGGCATATGTCTGAGATTTTGTTGCCTTTAAATCCCTCTAGTATTTTTATGGTTTCCTTTCTTATGTTTAAGTCCTTTATCCATTTTGAGTTTATTTTTGTGTATGGTGTAAGTTGGTGGTATAGTTTCATTTTTTTTGCATGTATCTGTCCAATTTTCCCAACACCATTTATTGAAGAGACTATCCTCACTCCATTGTGTGTTCTTGCCTCCTTTGTCAAATATTAATTGAGCATACTGGTTCGGGTCGATTTCTGGTTTCTCTATTCTATTCTTTTGGTTTATATGTCTGTTCTTGTGCCAGTACCAGGCAGTTTTGAGTACAGTGGCTTTGTAATACAGCTTGATATCTGGTATTGAGATCCCACCTACTTTGTTCTTCCTTCTTAGGATTTCTGCAGCAATTCGGGGTTTTTTTTTTATTACAGGTGAATTTTTGGAGAGTTTGTTCTAGGTCTGTGAAATATGCTGTTGGTATTTTAATGGGAAATGTGTTGAATTTACAGATTTGGACAGTATGGACATTTTAATGATATTGATTCTACCAATCCATGAACATGGTATGTTCTTCCATCTGTTTATGTCTTCCTTTATCTCTTTTTTAAACATCCTGTAGTTTTCTGAGTAGAGGTCTTTTACCTCCGAAGTTAAGTTTATTCCTAGGTATCTTAATTTTTGTGTCATGATGGTAAATGGGATAGCTTTTTTAGTCTCTCTCTCTGTAAGTTCACTATTGGTGTATAAAAATGCCATAGATTTCTTGGCGTTAATTTTGTATCCTGCTACATTGCTGAATTCATTTCCTAAGTCTAATAGTTTTTTGATGGAGTCTTTAGGGTTTTTTATTTACAATATCATGTCATCTGCAAATAAGGAGAGTTTTACTTCTTCTTTTCCAATTTGGATGGCTTTTATTTCTTCTTGTCTAATCGCAATGGCTAATACTTCCAGTACTATGTCGAACAAGAGTGGTGAGAGTGGGCATCCCTGTTTTGTTCCTGTTCTTAAGGGAAATGGTTTTAGTTTTTGCCCATTGAGTATGATGTTGCCTGTGGGTTTGTCATATATGGCTTTTATTATGTTGAGATATGATCCTTTTATTCCCACGTTGCTGAGAGTTTTTATTAAAAATCGGTGTTGGATTTTGTCAAATGCTTTTTCTGCATCTATTGATATAACTATGTGGTTTTTTTCTCTCCGTATTATTTCTTTACACTACTTTATATGTCTGTGTGGTCACTTGTTACTTCACCTCTTTCATTTCTGATTTTGTTTATTTGCATCCTCTCTCTTGGTTTCTTGGTGAGCATGGCTAGAGATTCATCAATATTTTTGATCATTTCAAAGAACCAGCTCTTGGTTTCATGGATCTTTTGTATTATTTTTTTGGTCTCTATGTTTTTTATTTTCTGTGATTTGCTATGATTTTTTATTATTTCCTTCCTTCTTCTTACTCTGGTCTTTTTTGTGTCTCTCTTTCTAATTCTTTTAGTTGCAGGGTTAGAAAATTTATTACCATTTTTTCTTGTTTTTTGAGATAGGCCTATAAAGCTATGAAATTCCCCCTCACAACTGCTTTCAAAGTGTCCCTTAGATTTTTGGATTGTTGTGTTTTGATTGTCATTTGTTTCCAGGATGCTTTCTATTTCTTCTTTCATATCTTTGGTAACTCAATCATTGTTTAATAGCATGCTATTTAGTCCATGTGTTTGATTTTTTTGAATTGTTTTTATTGTAGTTGATTTCTAATTTTATGCCATTGTTGTCTGAGATGAAGCTTGATATGATTTCTATCCTCTTGAATTTGAAGAGACTTTGCCTTTGCCCTATATGTGGTGTATCTTTGAAAATGTCCTATGTTCAATTGAGAAGAATATATATTCTGTATATTCTGTAGCTTTGGGGTGAAATTTTCTGAAGATGTTAATTAAGTCCATCTGACCTAGTGAGTCATTTGGAAATCCTGTTTCTTTGTTGATTTTTTTTTGCTTTTTTAAAAAATTAAATCTTTATTGTTCAGATTATTACAGTGGTTCCTCTTTTTTCCCCCCATACCTCCCCTCCACCTGGTTCCCACCTCACCCTCTTCCCTTACATCCCCCCCGCAACAGTCCTCATAGGTGTACGACATTTGTCAAGTCTCTTTCCACACCCCCCACACTGCTTTCCCCACCCCATTGATTTTTTTGTTTAGAGGGTTTATCCAGCAGTGTCAATGGGGTATTAAAGTCCCCTACCATGATTGTATTGTTGTCAGTCTCTCCCTTGATATCTTCCAGAAGTTTTTTCATGTATTTAAGTGCTTCTGTATTGAGGGCATATATGTTTACCAGAGTTATGTCCTCTTGTTGAATTGCTCTTTAGTATTCTGAAATAGCGCCCCCTTATCTCTTGTTATGGCCTTTGCTTTGAGATCTGATTTGTGAAATATAAGTATTGCTATCCCAGCTTTTTGTTTTCATTTCCATTTGTCTGAAAAATTTTTTTCATCCCTTCACTATCAGTCTATGTGAATCCTTTGTTCTCAGGTGGGTCTCTTGTAAATAGCAAATATATTAGTCATATGTTCTTATCCATTCAGGTACCCTATGTCTTTTGATTGAAGCATTTAATCCATTTACATTTAAGGTTATTATTGGTAGTTAATTGTTTGTCACCATTTTTATTCTGTATGCCTGTATTTCTTCTTCCATTTCTAATTCTTCTTTTTATAGCAGTCCCTTTATTATTTATTGCATTGCTGGCCTTATGGTAATAAAGACCCTTAGCCTGTTTTTGTCTGTGAACTCCTGATTTCACCTTCAATTTTGAATAATAGCTTTGCTGGGTTTAGTATTCTTGGATTGAGTTCCTTGCTTTGCATCACTTTGTATATTTCATTCTATTTTCTGCTGGCCTGATGTGTTTCTTTTGAGAAAGAAGTTGGTATTCTAATGGGAGAACTCTTGTAGATAACTTTTTGTCTCTCTGGCAGCCTTTAAGATTCTTACTTTGTTGTTAATGTTTGCCAATTTAATTATGATGTGTCTTGATGTCAGTCTTTTTGGGTTCATCTTGTTTGGCATGCTATGTGCTTCTTGGACTTGTGTAGTTGTGGGACCCAGAAGTTCAATCTCTCTGTTCTTCAGGGCTAGGAAATCTAGGGATTCCTCCTCCTTGGGATATTTAGGTCCTCTTGAGTGTTATTGTCCCATTCTTGGATGAAGTCTCCTCTCAGGGTGCCTGGTTATACAGCTCACTCTTTACCATGTTGACCAAACATCACAAAATACATCTCAATAAGACACGACACAAGGGGAACAAAACACAAAATGTGCTCATGACACCGATAACCCCAATATAAGTGACCACCAAAGTAAAAAGAATTAGGGGAGAGAATAGAGAGAAAAATGATATCAAGGAAAGACAAAATGATAAGACAGACAAGAAAATGAAGAAAAAGGTAGAAAAAGAAAAAAATGTATTTTAAAAATAGGTAGTATTAATAACTGTATACATATATACACACATATATACATATATATATATATATCACCACGGAACAAACAGATAAACAAAATAGTGCAAACAACAAATACCCAGAAAAGAAGGTGGGGGCAGAATCTGTACAGGCAGAGCTTATATACAGAAAGTAAGGTTAAGGAATTGAATGAATATGGGGAGGTCCTTGAGTTAGTAGGTAGAAAGAGAATGTGTGGTTAAGAAGATAAGAAAGAGAAAGAAAAATAATTTTAAAAATTAAAAAATAAGTAAAATAATAATAAAAAATTAAAAATAGAATGGAGAAAAATTAATGTGAAAAAATCACGAAACAAAAAACAAAGTAAAGGAAAAAATACTTTTTAAAATAAAAATTAAAATTTAAAAAAGTGAAGTGTTGTTCATTTCAGCCAACATTTCATTCCCCAGGGAGTGCTGCATTAAGATCCCACTCTATTATACTGTCTGCCACTTCTCAGTTTCCTGTTAGGTAGCACCATGTTGAAGTTCCAAGTGATTCATCATTCCTCCTTTTGTGTCTGTCTACACTGCCTTGACTGCCAGCAGGTGAGACCAATCTTTCCATGTAGCCTGTCTGCCTCTGTCAATTTAATCTCTCAAGTGACTGTTTCTGACAGTGGTATAGTTACGGAGGTTGCTGTATCACTTTCTGTGACTGAATACCCTCTCTTCAACCCAGTTGCTGAGGGACCTTAGGGGCTATTCAGATTTTTTGTGTCCTTTGTACCACTCAGGGTGTAGTCTGTATGTGACTGTATTGCTTGCCTGGAGATTGCTGGTAGGGGCTAGTTCTTTAGGAGTAAATGGCTGCTTTGGTCTGGAGGATCAGGAATGTGCCAGAGTCCCAGCCACCTCTCCCCAACCTGCTCTTCTCCATAGCCTCTTCCCAGACTCCACAAGTCTGCACCTCCACCTGCACTTCAGCCACAGGTGAGTGTTTGATTTGAAAGTTCCTAGGAACTGGGTTTAGCAAATAAAAGCAAAAACCAAAAAGAAAGAGCTGTGCCACTGCGAGCCCCTCTCCTCCTAGCATGGCGCAATTTGGGTTATTGTTCAGGCTTCCCCCTCTCGGCTCAGCCTCTTGTGGCTGTGGGCTTAGATCTAGAATCCCTTGTTGCCAGCAGCCCTGTGGACTTCCTTTCCACAGTCAGATGTTACATCTATCCCCAAGGGTAAGGTAACCACACGTCCCACTTTTGGAGGGACAGTCCTGATTTTGAACAATTTGTTCCACGTCCCGCGGTATTATAAAAAAGTCCTGATTTTTGGAAAGAATGCATAACAAACTAGGGAACGGCGGGAGAACGGGAAGGGAATATATGGTTTTCAGCGGCCAAGCGGTCAGTGATGTCCCGCTTTACCAATGTTAAATCTGGTAACCTTACCCAAGGGACACAGACTTGGTGCCATATGGCTTCCTTCTGACCCTCTGGGCTTAGAGGTCTCGTAATTCTTTCCAGCCCTGATCCCTGATTTTACTGTTGTCCAGGCATCCTCTGCCCTTCCCAACTGTGAATTGTCTCACCAGCTGTGTCTACTTCACCAATTCTGAGTGTATGTTATTTAATTTAGTTGCTCCTTTTATCTGATCCGGGACCAGGAACAGGACACATCTGTCTATTTGGCCACCATTTTGTTCTCCTCTTCTGTAAATTATTCTTTATGTCAGTTATGGATGCTTTATTTTTCACTGGTCCTTTTTTATGTTGTTGATGTTCTCACTGAGTTCCTTGAAATTCTCTGTAAGTTCCTTGAGCATGCTTATAATCTTTGTTCTGAACTCTGCATCTAGTAGTTTTTTGGTTTTTTTTAAATATTTTTTTATTATTTTTTTTTACATTTTTTAAAATTACGTAAAGCTTTTCAAAGATTAGTACATATATCTCTTTTTCC
>PVJC01048724.1:0-12430 GCA_004026665.1 Murina feae | reverse complement strand
TGGCGGCACCAGGAAGTGGGAAAGGAAGGCAGCAGGGGACGGGTGAGTGGGAAAGAGTCGGCAGCCTGCTTGGCAGTTTCCCAGGTCCCTTCCGGGAATCAGGGAGCAGGAAAAGGCTGGCCTGACCACGAGGCAGGGTTTTCCCTGCTTTCTGGTGGCTGGAGTAAGATGGGCAGTAGGCAAGCTTGGGAGGCAGACAGCACCCAGCCCTGGCCACAGCTCAAAAAAGAGAACAACATGCAGGGGAGGGCAAGAGTTTGAGAGATCAACATAGAGGGGGTGCCTGCTCCAAGCCTCCACGGTGTGCCTGGGGGCAGATCCCCAGCAGGTAGACACACACAGGAGGACTGCTCCGAGCCTCAGATGCGGCTGGGAGCAGGTCCCCAGTGGCGACACACACACACACACACACACACACACACACACACAGAAGGCGCCTGGGGCCATCATAGGACATCCATTGAGGGGTCCCAGACTGTGAGAGGACACAGGCCAGGCTGAGGGACTCCCTCCACCCCGAGTGCACAAATTTTTGTGCACCGGGCCCCTAGTATTAAATAAATTAAATACACACACACAGTCAGGTCCCACCCCAGAGTTTCCGCTATGGGGCATCTGGGGTGGAGCCCACAAATCTGTGTTTCTAACAATGAGCCGGGGGTGCTGCTGCTGGTCCCCGGACCACACTTTGAGAACCACGACTGGATAGGAAGTCACAGAGGAGCAGGAGGCCTGGCCCGAGCACATCCCTCCTCCCGCTAAGGCAACAACGCAACGCAGGAGACCAACTGGCGGATTCTGGTCTCTCCTGCTCCGTATTCAACAGCTCACCCTCCTCCTCCGTGCTCCTCTCACTTCTCCCGCTGACCAAGAGCGAGGGGCGGGGCAGGAGCCGCGATCCGCCCGCTGAGCCTTCCCCAGCGGTGGTTCCAGAAGCCCTGGGCGGCGGCAAAGAGGCTTTAGGGACTTGCATTAGGAAACACGGTAGATTGGAACAGATGGAGCTTTTCCACGAGCATCTTGGAAAAAACAACCAGGCGGGTGGGGCGGCCTGAGCTTGGATTCCGGAAGCGCATCCCAGGTACGGGAGGTGCTGGCTTTCCCGGGCCCCTTCTCAGTCAGACCAGGACCCTCCTCGGCTCTCGGAGCTCTGCGTCCCTGCAGACCTCGGCCCACAGACACGCTCCTACATGCCAGACACGGGGGTGGGGGGGGGGGGAGATGGGGGGGCAGCCTGCACTCGCTGGCTTTCCTCTCGGGCTGGGGCCAGAGGAAACTGACACCTGTGTTTGCCTCCAGCCCCATCCGTCTGTCGGTTTAGACTAAGCAGCTGTCATGCAGCCTGAGGGACAGGGCCTGGCCACGTGATCCTGGGGCCACATCACCACTCCGATCATTCATTCATTCATTCATTCATTCGTGGGTTCCCCAGGAACCTGCCCCGGACGCAGCCATGGGGACTAGAGCACTGTGTACCCAGCTCCACTCAGGAAGCTCACTCTCTGCCCCGGGCCCCGGGACAGGCCCCTCTGACCCTCTTTGAAGCTGTGCAAAGGAGGACCCAGCTCAACACCCCTCAGGACAGGGTGCCCCAGAATGCTACCGATCGACCCTGCAGGACTCGACACTGACAAAGGCGCTGTGCCCAGCAGGCGCCCGCCTCCTCGATCACAGAGAGCCCCGCGCAGCAGCCGTCCAGCCCTGGCCTCACTCCAGGCCCTCCACCTCCTCGCACGGTGAGGGTGGCCAGTCCGCCTCGCCAGGGCCTCCGTTTCCCCGCCGTGGCATTCAACGGGACGGAAAGTTCACCCTGGGCCAGGCCCCACGCCACGTGCTTTGCATGGACTATCTCACACTTGCCATTTGAGGTGGGTACCCCCCAAAAAATGCCTGTACCCCAGGGGGCTTACTGTGAGGGTTAAATAGGATCATGTGTTCCGGGCACCTAGGACAGCACCTGGCACACAGCGAGCCACTGCTTGAGAAACGTTACCAATTACTGTCGGCATTCGGCGACTCCTTATTCCTATTTTACAGACGGGGAAACTGAGGCTCAAAAGGTTACACAAACGCTACGTGGCGGAGCCGGAATCTGGCCTGGGCCTATATGGGTGCCGCGTCTGGGCTCCGGCCTCTGCCTGAGGAAAGAGACCTGGGGACCCCATCGTGCCTCAAGGAGGAAGCAGAGTGTGGGAGTCTCACACAGCCCCTGGGTGGTGACGGAAAGGGCCCCTGATCAGCTCACACACCAAGGGAGCTTGCTCATCGCCCGGAGATAAGGGAGCTGGGATGGCCCGACCCAGATAACAGCACCCCGGGGCCACCCACAGGGCCCAGCATGAGGCTTTACAGCCCTCAGGCCGCAGGGCCACGCGGCAGACGTGGGTCAGCAATGCCACAGCCACGGCCAGGAGCCTGTCTGTGCTGATGGGGCGGGGACAATGCTCTCGGGAGGGAGGCCTGGGCATTGCAGCAGGTGCCCAGCTTCGCCCCCCCCCCCCGCCCCCGAAGAAGCAGGCCCAGAGGGGGTTCTGCTCCAGGCTGCACCCCTCAGTGTCCAAGACACAACTGAGGCACGGCCAAGCCGGCGCTGAGGCGTCAACGTCCTGGCGACCACATCTGGGTCGGATCCCTCCCTCCAGGCCTTTCCTGAAGCTGCAGGGGCCCTGGGGACAGGAAGGGGCTCAGCAAGTCCACGTGGGCAGCGCTCCTGGAAGTAAATTAAGTCAGCGCAGCCGGGAGGTCTGGGCAGGGTCCCAGATCTGCCACCGTCCTTCTGTGGGCCGGTCACAACCCCTTTCCTGCTCTGAGCCCCGGTCTCCCCACCGGGAACAGGAAGCTTTCAGTGGCTGTAAAGTCATTTGCAACAATGACATTGTAAGGTTCAAGGTGACTGAAGGCCCTTTATCACTGACTGGGCAGATTACATTTATAAAAGTCCATTCACACCCACTCTCAGAGCTGGGAGCCAGTGCATGACAAGTAAGTGTATGATGGATGGGTGGGTGGATGAATGAATGAATGAATGAATGATGAGCGAATGAATGAATGAATAATAAATGAATATAAATGCAACGTTTCAGTGACCTTAAGATGTTCAGAAATCAGGGCAAAACAGCTAGAAGGTGACTAACAGAGCTGACGGTCAGATTCTGCAAAGACAGCCCGACACGGCAAGCCTGCCCCTCCCCTCTCCCGTCCCCCACGAGACGTGGCTGCCATCGCTGAGCACTGAGGCGGGCCTGGCCCTGTGCTCAGCATCCTCTCAGCGCTCCCTTATGCACCCCTGTGAGCAGTCCTGGGGCAAACTCAGGTTTGGTGGGAAAGGGCTCCCCCAAAGCCGCTCCGCTTCCAGGTGACAAACCCAGGTCAGCCTGACGGCAAGGCACGAGGACACTGAGGGGTGCAGCCTGGAGCAGAGCCCCCTCTGGGCCTGCTTCTTCGAGGGGAAGCCGGGCACCTGCTGCAATGCCCAGGCCTCCCTCCCGAGAGCACTGTCCCGCCCCATCAGCACAGACAGGCTCCTGGCTACTCAACAGCAGAACTGTGGGCCTCAGAAAGGAGCCCAGAATCAGCCCCAAACACAGCGGCCAGCACACCACCGCCTCCGCGTCTCAGCAGCCTTCCCTGGAGGTGGGTCCCAACAACGTGGCCATTGAGGGCTGCCCACACCCACAGGCACTCAGGAACGCTGGCCTGGCTCCGAGTTCCCTGCCTCCCCACCGCACCCCCCCCCCCCCGCCCATATGCGTGAGCTGAGCACCCGCCCCCCACCCCCAGAAGGGAGGGGCCCAAGTCCCAGGGCATCTCTGGGGTGGCCCTGAGGCGATTCAGATTCAGCTGCCTCCTCTTTGGACACTGTCCAGCCCAGAGGGCGGGGGCACTGGCTCTGGGGTCAGCATCCCTGACCTTATGTCCGAAAGCCGCCCCAGTGACTGTGGGCACATGCCTAACCTCTCGGAGCCGCCACGTCCCCCTCTATGACCTGGGAACAACACATTCCTACCCTGAGGGTCTCGGGGGACAGCATGTGTAAACACAACTGACACTCCTAGCCCGAGCTGGACAGGCAGAGTCGCCGCCATCATCCTGGCGATCACCACCACCCCCGTGTCCTCACCGCACCACCTTCCAGCAGACACCACGGTCAGGGTTGAGACAAGATTCCAGGGAGATGCAAACTGAACTTCCGGCCCCCGGGCAGCTGTGACCGCACATTTTTGACCAACTTGAGCGTGTCTGTCCCGCCACCATTCCCTAAAGCCAGCTGTACTGAGGCTCGAGCTGGCCACTCTGCTGCCTGCGGGACAGGACCCCGGGGAGGGGTCAGGAGATGGCCTGATCCGTAAGGAGTGAGCAGGTCACAGGAGATGCAGACACATGCTGCAAGGAGACAGGGTTTTCAACTTCAGCTGCTCAAGGTTTGTGGCATCTGACATGGTCCTGAGGGACAAGCAGGATTTGATGGGGAAAAGAGATGGAGGGGTGACGATGTGGAGATCCGGGCGAGGCAGCGGGGCCAGGAAGGTGGCTCAACTGGGTGTTCATGCCTTTTGCACCCCGGGGGGAGCCCCCAGCACTGCTCGACTCATTCACAGGCCTCCCAGGAACCAAGATGCCTGAGTGAATGAGGTGAACACTGGGCTCAGACAGCCTGGCTCCCATTCTCCTGACACCAACGGAACAGCTCGGAGACAAGTTCAGAGATCCAAGCCTCAGTCTACTCACCTGTCAAATGGGTGTACCTGTAGGGCCTGCCTCCTAGGTGGTGAGCAAATGGGATGTGAGTGACAGCAGGAGGAGTGTGCCCGGTGTCATTGGGGGTGGGGTCAGGTGGCTCACTAAACCCACGTGAAGACGCTTGGGAATGTGGCCAGACCACAGAGTCACCCCTGCCCCTGTGAACATGACACAGAGACCCCAGTGCGGCCACTCCAACAGCAGGGTCGCAGGCAAACCCCAGGTCACCCAGCCGGCCTGTCACATCTGTGGGTCTCCGCCTGCTCCCAGCCAGGGACACCGTCTGCACCAGGCGGGGTCACTGTGCCCGGGGTCACCCAGCCAGTGAGTCCCAGACCCGGGAGGAGCTCGGTCTCCTCCCCAGCCCAGCACCCCATCTGCTCACTGTGGCTTTCACCGGGCACAGTGTTGCCGGCTACTTTCTTTTTTTTTAATGATTTATTTTAAATGTGTGTTTTATTGATTTCAAAGAGAAGGAGGGAAAGGGAGAGAGAGAATCATTGATGGGCTGCCTCCTGCACACCCCCCACCAGGGATCAAGCCTGCAACCCGAGCATGTGCCCTGACTGGGAATCAAACCGTGACCCGGTTCACAGGCTGACAGTCCACCACTGAGCCACACCAGCCGGGCCAGCGGGCTGCTTTCTACTGCCAGTCTCTACACAGTCCGGCTCTTCCAGGGCAGAGATGCAACCTCTGTCGGTGGCCAACAGCTGGCTTCTGAGCCCAAGGGGACAAGCCACAGAAACCCTGATGGGTGACATGTGGTCACATGGACATGTGTGGCCAGTGAGCCCGCCCGCCCACACCCTGCTGTGGCCCTGGGACCTGCTCTTCCTCTTTGCTGAAAGTTCACTTTCAGGCAAGAAGCCACACCCTGAAAGGCCCACGGTCACTCCGTCAGGGTCACGTACAAACACACACACGCACAGGCACACGCACATGCACACACACATGCAGCTTGGTACAAGTGTACAGGAGCTCGCAGACACCTCACAAGCCTATGTTTCGACTCCCTGAGCCAGATGTCCTGGCGTCACATGCCCACAGCGTCTGGGCAGCTATGCAGGCGACCAATGAAAACAATGTCCCCTCCCCGACTTCCGGGAGCTGGTCCTCTTGGTTATTTTACTTTCTTCAGTTCTGATCGCGACCTGGGATGGGAAACACTTCCTTGCAATTCTGCTTTAAGAAGAGCAGTGCCACGGCCAATGGCAAACAGCCCTCAGTCCCACAGTGCGTTAGGGAGTGGTGAGGTCTGAGGCTAACTGGGGGGCACATCCTGCCGAGGGGCAGCTGCCGCTCAGGCCAGGGAACTGTGGCCACACAGAAAGGCAGGCTGGTTGTTGAACAACAGTCAGAGGCCAGAATTCTGTGTGACATCTCCTGACAACACGCTAGCGACAAATGTATAAAAGTATCACACACTCCCAGCAAAATGTGTCTGTAGCCCAGTCGGGCTAAGATCACCAGTCTGCACCCTGCTCTCAGGTTCACTGCATTGGGGTGGGGGGGCCCTAGCCTGAGAGACCTGCGGTTCTCACCCAGGGGCTATTCTGCCTCCTGGGAGACACCTGGCAACACCTGGAGGCTTTGGCTGTCACAACTGAGCAGGGAGGTAGCATCTACTGGCATCTGGTGGGCAGAGGTGAGCGCAGAGCTCAGGCTAAAGGCAAAGGGACTGGGCTGGAACTCGCAGGACTGGTGTCTTTTCTATGTTTTTGTAGGGCAAGAGGGTCCTAGTTTCCCATTTAGGGATATCAGACTCAAGTTTTCTTTTAATTAAAAATAGTGTACTTTTAAATAAAACATTTCTTGCCCTGGCCAGTTTGGCTCAGTGGACAGAGCATCAGCCTGCGGATCAAAGAGTCCCGGGTTCGATTCTGGTCAAGGGCACGTACCTTGGTTGCGGGCACATCCCCAGTAGGAGCTCTGCAGGAAGCAGCTGATCAATGTTTCTCTCTCATCGATGTTTCTAGCTCTCTATCCCTCTCCCTTCCTCTCTGTAAAAAATCAATAAAATATATATTTTTTAAAAAAATATTTCTGTCTTTCCCTCTCTCTTCCACTCTCTCTAAAAATTAATGGAAAAATATCTTCAGGTGAGGATTAAAGTTGAATAAATAAATGATTTCTTTATTTAAAAGAAAGTATATTAACTATTAGAGAGGTAGCAGAATGAATGAGGTTTGGGAGAGGCAGCCCTATCAAGAGCACCATATCATATTCATAAAGATTGTGGCTCCGTAGCACCAAAACCAGCACATTGGCGGGGGGGCGGGAGGCACTCCATGGAGTCACTGCTTTGCTGTTGTTTGGTAGCCAACAAAGAGATTCCTGGGCAGAGAAACTTCCTGACGGTGGGACTTGTGCCCTGTGCACGTCTCCAGGGCAGGCCTTCCCTCACTCACCCCCCTGCAGAAGAGCTGAAGAAGCCCGGAAGGTGAGGATGCAGGCTGTGATCAGCCTGGGTGCCAGGGAACGGTCTAGAACACGGGAGCAAAAGGGACAACACAGCCCGGCAGGCTACGCGGAGGCCTCCCACGCTCAGACCACAGGAGGGCCTGGCCACAAATTCCTAGCAGGGCCGGTCACGGCGGTGGTCACGTCCCTTGGCAAAGGTCAGTCCTCACCTTCAGAGCGCTCTGTCTGTTGTTCTTACGCGTCTAGGATGACATCCGGGGAAATGGCAGAGCAATTTTCTTTACTCGGCCCCTCGAAGGCACAGGGCATGAGACCATAGGACCCCTCAGTGTGACCTTGCTCCCCGCATACCACCTCTAGGTGCGGAACTGTTCATTACTAACCATCCTGCACCCACAATGTACAGGAAGTATGGGTTCCTCCAATTCGCTTTATGTCCAGTCCCAGAAGAGTCCCCGCTTTGCTTTCTCCTGCGTCCTTAATCTACGACCAATGCACTTCATGCACCTTCCTTATGTTTTCTCCTTTGACTCTAACATCCTATATAATAAAGAGCTAATATGCAAATGGTCATCACACCCTCGCGCCCTCACGCCCTCGCACAGGGACCAGGGGACCTGAGGCTGTGCCCCCAACCCTGCAGGGCTTAACGGGGGTGGGGACGGCCAGGCCTGGGTCTCATGTGATTTCAAGGCATGTGCATATGGGTGGGGACTTGACTCTGGGTCCAGCAGCGCGCCCCAGACTCTGAAGGAAAAAGATTTTCATATACATTTTGCTAATTTTCTTTCATCTCTGACACTTCTATCATAGAGAAAGGGCAAACAGCAATATTAAAAGATTTCCTCTAATTAATTCCTTTTTAACGTGCACGAATTTCATGCACCGGGCCACTAATATAAAATAATCTGTAAAACTGCCATTCTCCCCAGCATTTTTCTCAATCCCTTGATCTCTTGCTTTGGGGCATGTCCTCAAAATTTGGGCTCAATAAATTCCTTTTTTGTTTGTTGATTTTTTTGTTTTGGTTAATTCACACCTGAGGATATTTTTTCTATTGATTTTTATTTATTTGTTTGTTTTTTAGAGAGAGTGCAAGGGAAGGAGAGGTGGGAAAGAGAAAACATCGATGTGAGAGAGACGTGATCAACTGGGGGCCTCCCAATCAGAGCCAGAATCAAGCCTGCAACCCAGGTGCATGCCCTTGACCAGGAATTGAACCCAGGACCCTTTTGTGTGTGGGGCCAACGCTCTAACCACTAAGAAACACTGACCAGGGCCACTCTTTCTTTTATGGTCATGCAGTGTTTTATTTATTCTGCCCATTAATAACCAATATTTGAGGACATTTATAATATTAATAGAACTGAATCTAAGAGATGTTCAACTTACATGTTTCAAAATAGTTCAACACCGGGTCTTCATAAGAGAGATAATTATGGTCAAACTTATTATGTCAAAACACATACTGAATGTTTGATGGCAGTCTACACACAGTTCCATTCTTGGAGCTGAGTCCCCTGGCGGAAGCAGGAACATCTGGTGACCTACACTCACAGGGCTACCCACTGAGGCTGGGACGGCCGCTTGGTATTTCTGCTGCTGCTGATTCTTAGCACGGTTCTCTGCAACTGTGTGAACGGGGGTGGGTGGTAAGGTCTTTGCTCTTAGTGTTCACTCCACATTAGAGTACTTACCCAATGACTATGCTAGGTAGGGCTGACGGGCAAGGCAACGGCCCAATACTTATGAGGCCAACAGGTTAAGCCTCAGGAGTTTAGCCAAGATTCAGGAATAAACTGCCCACACGGATATAGTCTGAAGCCAAACTGGGACCTTAAGAAATGAACAGAGCCATTCAAGGTTCTTTCTGGCAATGGACTCGGTGAATTTTCCACCATTTTCCCCGCGGCTTCCAGGGGTGGGGAACATCTGGCCCTTGGGCCATATAGGACCCAGGAAATCCTTTGGTCTGGCCCTGCCAAGGCATAAGGCATGAGGTAATGACATGCTTGACCAACGATAGCCGGCTAATTTTTAAGTTGATAATTTTTTATGGCCCTCGAATGGCGTCATAAAATCCAAATGGCCCAACCTCAGTGCCGACTCCCCAATCTCAGCATGGAGTCCCCTTTGAAAGCACAGACCCGGGAGCAGGGGGACAAGAGGAAAAACTGAGCAAAAGGCATGGTGGCTCCGTCGCCCTCAGCCTGGGCTGGCTCAGATAAATTCTTATAAAAATGTTCTGTAGGGCACTGGCCAGTGTGGCTCAGTGGTAGAGCATCGGCACCCACACGAAGGATCTTGGGTTCAATTCCTGATCAAGGGCATGTACCTGGGTTGCAGGTTCAATCCAGGCATGTACAGGAGGCAACCAATCGTTGTTTCTCTCTCTCTCTCTCCCCGCCCCCTTACATTCTACTCTCTCTAAAAGTCAGTGGAAAACATATCCTTGGGTGAGGATTAACCAAGAAATAAATAAGTAAAAACTTCCTGTAGGTTTGGAGGTTCTTTCCTTAACAGCAGTGAGCCGTGGAGGACGTCCTTCAGGTGGTGGACACGAGAAGGTCTGTCCTCCACAGTAGCTGAGGACCTCTGCGCCTCTGGCCTTATGATGAACTTGCTGTGTGACCTTGGGTAAACCCCAGACCTTCTCTGGAACCCAGATGGCTCATCTTGCAAATGCGGGGCTGGCTGTGTGACACCCAGCAGCGACCCTCTGGGCCAGCTCTTCCCATCTGGCTCTGTGGTCTCCCAGAGACATCGGTCGCCAGCCTGTGAGACCAACTGTGAAATGTTCAGGGATTTCTGTAAGCCGGTTGTTAAATACAGCCATTATTACAGCTTAAGTTTAGTTTTAAAAATCATCTATATATCTAATCTAATAAAAGAGTAATATGCAAATTGACCCTCACTCCATTACACCTAAGCCATGCCCACCAGCCAAGCCACACTCACCAGCCAATCAGAGCGGCTGTATGCAAATTAACCCAGCCAAGATGGCAGTCGGCAGCCACAGAGCTAGAGCAAACAGGAGGCTTCTGTTGCACCAGCAATAGAAGAAACTGCCTGCCTAGGCCACTCGAGGCAACAAAGTTTCAATTATAGAAGCCAAAGAGGTGAAGCAAACCGGAGGCTTCATTGCCTGCCTAGGCCTCCACTCAAGGCAACAAAGTTTCAATTATAGAAGATAAATAAACCCCAGAAACCTGATTCCAGCCAGCCTCGCTGGGACGTTGGGTCAATGGGAGCTGTGGACAGCCTAAAAATGCCCCTCAGCACCTCACCCAGGCTGGCCAGGTACCCCAGTAGGGACCCGAACCCTGAAGGGACTATGGGCAGCCTGAAAACAGCACTCAGCCCCTCACCCAGGCTGGCCACACCCCCATGGAGTGAGGGTCCCCACTAGGGGGGTTGGCCAGCCTGCCAACAGCCATCAGCGCCTCACCCAGGCTGGCCAGGCACACCAGCAGGTGGACAACCCCCGAGGGGTCCCAGACTGCGAGAGGGCACAGGTCAGGCTGAGGGACCCCCCAAGTGCACATATTTTTGTGCACCGGGCCTCTAGTATATATATAAAAGGCTAATATGCAAAGTGTCCCCTCCAGAGTTCAACTGGGAGACTGGGAGTTTGATCACTCGCTATGACATATGCTGACCACCAGGGGGTGGTGCAGAATGAAGGAAGGCCCCGGCCAGCAGCCAGGGCAGCTGGAAGGCCTAGAGACCCTACCCATGCATGAATTTCATGCACCAGGCTTCTATCCTATATAATAAAATGGTAATATGCAAATTGACCCTAACAGCAGAACAACTGGGAATGACTGCTCACTATGACACACGCTAACCACCAGGGGGCAGACAACTCAGTGCAGGAGATGCCCCCTGGTGGTCAGTGCACTCCCACAGAGAGAGCTCTGCTCAGTCACAAGCCAAGCTGACGGCTGCCAATACAGCGGTGGTGGTGGGAGCCTCTCCCACCTCCTCAGCAGCACTAAGGATGTCCAACTGCAACTTAAGGCCTGCTCCCCGCTGGCAAGTGGATAACCCCTGAGGGCTCCCTGGCTGCCAGAGGGATGTCTGACTGCCAGCTTAGGCCTGATCCCCTGGGGAACGGGCATAAGCCAGCAGGTGGACATCCCCTGAGGGATCCCAGACTGCAAGAGGGCACAGGCCGGGCTGGGGAAGCCCCCAAGTGCACAAATTTTTGTGCACTGGGCCTCTAGTTAAATACAAAGATGATCAATACTCAAAACCACATTGCTTTCCTAATGATTTACCACAGTCCCCTGTCACCTATACCCTTGGAGTGATTTAATCTACTCTTTCTAAAACAGGCCATCAAGCTATCCCTTCCCACTCTGTGTGTGACATCGCCTCTGTAGCCTGAATTTGACCGTGGCAGGGATAGCTCCATCTCAGAAATTGGCAGATGCTATAAACCAGGGCTGTTCGCAGAGGGCGGACTGTGAAACATGTACCATATATGCCACTCTCTCGCGTGCTACCACAGTACATGTAGGACAAAGCACCAGCCCTTGCCAGACTTTTCCAGAGACCAGAGACGGGCTGGGGGCTGGGGGCTGAGGGCTGGGGGTGCTGAGGGCAGATGTGTGAGGTCAGCCCAGGATTGCAGCACTCACTCCCTTTCCGGGTCTGGGTGCGCATCCCGAGCTGCACTACCGCGCTGCCCACACAGCAGCCACGAACCACCTGCGGCTACTGAGCCCTGGAAATGGGCCGGTGCTGAAAACTGATCACCTTGTTCACTTTTAATTAACTTATTTAAAACCTGACACGAGATTCTGTTACTGGGAAACACTGAAGAATGTTGGAACCACTGGGGCTATGAATCTCTTTTGTCAACTATAAATTTTATGGCATCTAATTATAGATCAATTTTACGGCCACTGTGAATTTTATGGCATCTAAATATAGATTTCTGGATGGAGAAACAAGATGGCGGCATAGGGTGGACACCGTAAATGCAGCTGTGAACAACTATTTCAGAAAAACCTCGAAAAGAACACACGGACACCACTCGCACCCACAGGACGGCTGGCTGACTGAAAATCCTACAACTAGAGAAGAGTCTGAGACTCAGAGGAGCGGCAGAAGCAAAGTACAGAGGTACGGAGGCGCGCGCACGGGCTCGGGGAAGGGCTGGCGCCGGAAACGCGGTTCTTTTCCAAACCGGAGAGAGCCACAAGCTCCCAGCGGCTCTGAACTCCAGTTCCAGGCGAGTTTCGGAGGTCCCACAGATACC
>PVJC01048723.1:0-12433 GCA_004026665.1 Murina feae | reverse complement strand
CTGGTGCCCTGCAAGGGGCCTGGGAAGCCCACCAAGCAGGCCACTGACCCCCTGCTGCCTCTTTCCCACTCCCCAATGCCCTGCAAAGGGCCTGGACAGCTGCCAAGCAGGCCACTGACCCCCTGCCACCTCTTACCCGCTCCCTGATCCCCGGAAGGGACCTGTGAAGCCACCAAGCAGGCCGCCGACTCTTTCCCACTCACCCGTCCCCTGCTGCCTTCCTTTCCCACTTCCCGGTGCCGTCAAGGGGTCTGGGGAGCTGCCAAGCAGGACCCCGGCCCCTGCAGCCTTGCTTTCCCGCTCCCCGGTGCCCCGCAAAGGGCCTGGGAAGCCCACCAAGCAGGCTGCCGACCCCCTGCCACCTCTTACCCGCTCCCCGGCCCGCCACCTTGCTTTCCCACTTCCTGGTGCCCTGGTGCCCTGGTGCCACTTCCAACTGCCAGCATAGGCAGGCAGTTGCAACAGAACCCTTTGGTTTGGTCTAGTTCCATGGCTGTTGGCCTCCATCTTGGCTGGGTTAATTTGCATACAGCCGCTCTGATTGGCTGTTGGCCTC
The DNA here is from genome assembly GCA_004026665.1 of Murina feae. NCBI lineage: Eukaryota > Metazoa > Chordata > Mammalia > Chiroptera > Vespertilionidae > Murina > Murina feae. Next base: position 11,877 of record PVJC01048723.1, on the reverse strand, counting down.
CATCTTGGCTGGGTTAATTTGCATACAGCCGCTCTGATTGGATGGTGGTAACGGTCACATTTGCATGTTTCGCTTTTATTATAGAAGATGAGCTGTCATTTGTGGGCAAGTCACTTAACATTTCTAATGGTTAAGAGTGTTGATTTCTAAAATGAGAATATTTACCTCACAAGATAACCATTAAAATTAAACACTTTCAAAGCATGAAGCACATAGTGATATTCAATAAGTCTTTCTTTTCCCCCTTGGATGTATCTGTTTCTTATGTTTAAGTATGAGATCAAGGATTTAAAGAATTTCATTGTGTGATAGTAGAATAAATGGCTAACCAAAGCTTGTTGCTAATAGAAGTAAATATTGGAAGGATCATCTGCCAGCTAGCTCTCTTTCAAGTATAATCACATTTTTCAATTCAAAAAATTTCAAAGAAATGCTTTTCTTAATGTCAGCATATAAAATTAATGGATGTTAGAATATATTTTGATTCAGTATATCAACAAAATGTTCTGTTTGCCAATGACAAATATTCCTTAAATCATTGATAGATTGTAGTGCTATTGCTGTTTGTAGAGGGTCAAGTATTTGTTTGAAATCTGTTTGCTTATATTGAGCAGAAGATAGTGGGCTGAGTAATCTCGATTTTTTTTTAATGTAAGGGTGAAAGGTTTTCAGGTGACTGTGGATATGAGTTTATAAATGATTTTTAGCTCATAGTTTTTTTCTGACATGCTTTTGCAACTCTTCCTTTTAATTTCCTGCCAACTCTGCTGCTTTATAATAAAAAACAAAATACTGAAAAGTTGAAAGAACAGAACAAAGAATAGTGCTATATTTGCCACCCAAATTCAGAGTTAATATGCTAACCATATCTTATGAGTCTCTATGTATATGTGTGTGATATACTCTCACTGAACTTAAAAGAAAAAAATCCCTTTACTTTTTTCACCCAGTTCCCCCAGGAACCTTTTTGAAAGTTTTGATTGTTGTGACATATACCTCAGAATACTTCTGCATACTAGTATATTGCTTAAGAAAATAGGTGTTCTCCTTATCATCACAATGCCATTACCAATACCTAAGAAAAATAATAATTTACTAATAACACTTTATTTACTCTATATTTAAATATTCCCGGTTGTTCCATAAAATGATATTTTTAAAACCAGAATTCAATCAAGATTTTGCATTGCATTTGATTATCTTTTTAGTCTCTTTTAATCTAGCAAAAGTTCCTTTCTCCACTCCCCTTATGATATTGAAATTTCTCTCGCAAGGCCAGATCTTGTACAGTGGCTTGTGTTTTAAGATTATCTGATTGTTTCTTTGTGTTTTTAACTTGTTCCTTTGTTCCCTATATGTCCTGTACACTGGAAGTTATATTTTAAAGACTTGATTAGATCCATATTAAAAAGTTTTGGCAAAAATACTTAATTGATACTATATTTCATGTTACATAACTTGGGAGGTATATAATGTAACAATTAGTGATCTCAGTTTTATGAGATTTATGTGTGTTTGATATATCTCTCCATTGTAAAAGCATATCTTTTTCTTCCTGTGATCATCAAGTGCAGTAATCTGTGGGGGTGATACCTTGTTACCATGCTTTGGTACCATTATATTCTTCAGTATTTTTTACCAAATAATTTTAGCATCCTTTGAGTCATTGGCAAATCAGTTAACTGAAGTTTGAAAAATGGTGATTTTTCTAATTCTGAAATTCAGTTACATTTATTAGTTGTAAATTTTTTAGTTAACAAGAGCTTTATAACCATAAACTGGGAGTGAACTATACAGTTTCTTTAAAAAGGGCAGAATAAATAAATGCTTAATTCTTTCCCATCTAATTTTCAGAGTGAGGAGTTGGTCTAATAGTCATCTACAATGGTGACAAACGAGTTTTTATGGTCTCAGGTTTTTATTTGTTGTACTAGAGGCCAGGTGCACGAAATTTGTGCACTGGGGGGGGGGGGGTGGGTCCCTCAGCCCAGCCTGCCCCCTCAGGGGATGTCCCCATGGGGAGCGGGCCTAAACCACAGTCTGGCTTCTCTTGGGAGGCGACCGAGCTGATCAGGGGAAGGCGCCATCCCCATCACCCTGCTGTTGCAGCCACTGCCAGCCACCACAGCTGCCAAGGTGTTTTCATCAACATGGACTCCAGTCCCTTAACCATGAAAAAAATGACGACTTTCTTTAGGCATTTTCAAGATGTCTCTTTCATAGGATATGACATTTTTTTTTTATCCTCACCTGAGGATATGTTTCCATTGATTTTTAGAGAGTGTGGAAGAGAGAGAGAGAGAGAGAGAGAGAGAGACAGAGAGAGAGAGAGACAGAGAGAAACATCAAAGTGAGAGGGACACTTTGATTGGTTGCCTCCTGCATATGCCCTGACCTGGGCCCTGGTCAGGGAGGAGCCTGTAACCTAGGTACATGCCTTTAACCATAATCGAACCAGGACCTTGCAGTTGGCAGGCCAAGGCTCTATCCAGTGAGCCAAACCGGCTAGGATAGGATATGACATTTCTTAGTCCCCTCCAGCAGTGGGCCTTCGTTTTTTCCTCCAGGAGTGTGGTGGGAAAACCTAGATCGCCTTCTCGGATTCTTATAAACTCAAGTTACCAAGAACACTGCAAGTGGCAGCATACAGGGAGCTTAGCCAATGAGCGGTCAGAAAAGGTGTTTATGCTCAAACTGGTTTGACTCAGTGGATAGAGCGTTGGCCCACATACTGAAGGGTCCCAGATTTGATTCCTGTTAACGGCATGTACCTTGGTTGGTGGCACATCCCCAGTGGGGAGTGTGCAGGAGGCAGCTGATCAATGTTTCTCTCTCATCAATGTTTCTGACTGTCTATCCCTCTCCCCTCTTCTCTGTAAAAAAATAAAACATATTAAAAAAAAAGTAAAGGTATTTCCTCTGAAGCTTATGTGCAGAGGACCCCCTGTGTTGTATCCACTGGGCTAGGGCATGTCCCTGCCGCCGGTGGGGCACACCCCAAGGCTGGCAGCCAGCCCCGTGCGTTGTGGGTGCTAGGCTGGGGGGGGGGTGTGTGGAGACTGTGAGCTGCGTGCATGGGGGCTACCGGGTCTCCACACGTCCCCGAGGCTGGCAGCCAGCCCCGCATTGTGGGCACCGGACTGGGAGGTGTGGACCCGGGCTGCTGCTTGGTGCCAGCGCACGCTCAACAGGCCACAGGGTGGGAACATCCACTTGGTGCCTGTTCTGGGACCCTGGCCACTCTGAGCCTATGCGCAAGCCTACAGGCTAGGAGCGGACTGGGTCCCAAGGATGTTCCCAGGACCCAGGCCGCTTGGGGCCAGTGCATGCAAATTAACCCACCATATTTACCAGGTTAATTTGCATACTCATTCCTGATTGGCTGGTGAGTGTAGTGGAGGGACGATCAATTTACACTCGGGGGGGGGGGGTTCCTCAGCCCGGCCTGTGCTCTCTTGCAGTCTGGGATACCTCGTGGCGGGGGGGGAATGTCCACCTGCTGGCGTGCCTGGCCAGCCTGGGTGAGGGGCTGAGGGCCATTTTTAGGCTGTCCACAGCCCCTTCAGGGTTCATGCACTGGGGGGTGGGAGGGCTGGTGAGTGCAGGCCTGGATGTTTCCCACTGGAGGGCCCATGATCACACATGCCTGGTGGGCCCCCACCGCTGAGGGGACACACCTGGCGCAGAGCTGGGTGGTGAGCCAGGGGTGGATGCTGGTGCAGGATACCTCGGTGGGGCCCTGCTGCTGAGTGAACACACCTGGGGTGGAGCTGGGCAGTGGACTGGCTTCGGATGCTCTGCACTGTGCAACAGACGCTCCCACATGCCCTGTGGAGGCCCCCGGGGGGCGGACAAAGGCAGTGGACCCTGGAAGGGTGCTCCCGCACGCCCCTGAGGAGGCCCCCGGAGCGGAGCCACGAAGCGGACCCAGGACAGGTGCTCCTGGACGCCCCACGGAGGCCCCTGGGGGGCAGAGCCAGGCAGAGGACCCAGGATGGGTGCTCCTGGACGCCCCACGGAGGCCCCAGGCCGGACCCCCCCCCCCAACTGAGCTGACACACTCGGCACAGCTGTGCCAGCCGCGGAGGCTACCAGTGCAGAGCCGCCCTGCCAGCCTCCATCTTGGCTGGGTTAATTTGCATACAGCTGCTCTGATTGGCTGGTGGGCATGGCTTAGGCGTCCTGAAGAAACAGTCAATTTCAATATTACACTTTTATTAGTTTAGATAATTGAAACACTGTTGCTTTAAGCTGAGGCCTAGGCAGGTATCGAAGCCTCCTGTTTGTTTCAGCTCCATGGTTTCTATAATTGAAACATTGTTATCGTGACTAGAGGCTCAGCCAGCCTAGGCAGGCAGTTGCAACAGAAGCCTCCGGTTTGCTCTAGCTCCGTAGCTGCTGCCCTCCATCTTGGCTGGGTTAATTTGCATACAGCCGCTCTGATTGGCTGGGAGGCATGGCTTGGCTGGTGGGTGTGGCTTAGGTGTATCGGGTGATGGTAAATTTGCATATTACTCTTTTATTATATTAAATTATATTAGATAGTAGCTTAAAAAAATGCACTGTAGGTTACCAGGCTTACATAGGTTGCTTTATTGAATTAAATCACCATAGCAATAACATGCAATTGTTACTTTTCCTTTTTATTCATATATATACAGGAGAGAGAATAAAATGTGCAGTTTAAAGAAAATTATGAATATTTTTATTGTCCAGGCCAACAAATCAGACTTGCCTCCTCATCTCACCCTCTCTCTGCCCTTGTCAGTGTATCTCCTTCTGTGAAGGTTGCTATTATCCTGACCTTTGTGACTATCATTTTCTTTGCTTCATAATTTAAAATTCCAGGTTATATGTTTTGAAACTATATATTTTGTTTTCCTTGCTTTTGAACTTCATATGAGTATTTTATGTAATTTCAAAAATTTAGTTCAGCATTTATGAAATTATTTCCAGGTTGTAGTTAGCCATAATAGTTCATTAGATTTCATTGTAGTAAAAAGTATTTCATTGTGATTATAATACAGTTTTCTCATTCTGGTTTTTAAAATATACATATTTTTATTGATTTCAGAAAGAAGGGGGAAGGAGAGAGATAAACATCAATGATGAGAAATCATTGATTGGCTGCCTCCTGCACTCCCCCTACTGGGATCCAGCGTGCAACCCTGGCATGTGCCCTGACCAGGAATATAACCATGATCTTTTGATTCATAGGTTGATGTTTAACTACTGAGCCACACAGGCCCAGATTACTCATTCTAGCATTTAAAAAAAATGTTCTGATTGATTTTAGAAGAAAGGAGAGGGAGAGAGAGCGATAGAACATCAATGATGAGTGAGAGTCCTCAATTGGCTGCTTCCTGCAACCCCCCACACCTCCTATAGGTAATCGAGGTGCAATCCAGGTATATGCCTTGATTGGGAATCATACCATGACCTCCTGGTTCTTAAGTTGATGCTCAACCACTGAGCCATGCTGGCAGGGCTACTCATTCTAGTTTTGACAGACATTTGAATTGATTTCAGTTTTTTGCTGTTATACAAAAAATTCGGTGGTGAGTGCTCTTGAATCTGTTTCATGTTTGCAGGTATGCAAATATTTTCCTAGGAATGGAATTGCTGGGTTGCAAGGTATGCACATATTAAATCTGATAATAGCAAAGTTTTTTTTCAGATTTATTTCAATTTACACTTTCACCAGCATAATGTATGACAGTTCCCATTGCTGTACTTTCTCAATACTTGATATTGTCATACTCTAATTGTTGCCAATCTAAAGGTATGAATCTATTATTTTAATTTACATTTCCATGATTACTATTGAAGTTGAACTTTTTTTCATAGTCATTGAATTTTTTCTTATACGCTCTCCATTCAAGTTGGTTGTCTAGTTTGCTTTTTTTTTTTGAGGTGGTCTGTGCTTTTCTTACTGATTTTAAAAAATTCTGTATGTGTTTTGGGTACTAGTCCTTCAGTTGTATGTATTACAAGTATCTTCTGTTTGGAGATTTCATTCTCTATGGTGCCTGTTGACCAACAGAATTTCTCAGATTTAATGGTTGGGTAGTGTTTTTTAATCTTTTTACTGTACTTTAATTTCATTTATTTTTTATTTAAAAAAATTAAAAAATTCTTTATTTTTGAAAGTATTACATATGTACCCCTTTTTCTCCCTTTGGCCCCTTCTAGCCACCCCTGCCTCCAGGTCGTCACCACACTATTGTCTGTGCCCATGGGTTAGGCATATATGTATACAAGTTCTTTGATTGATCTCTTCCAACCTATTCACACCCCCCCCCCCCCCCGCCTTCCTTCTGAGATTCCACAATCTGATCCATGTTTCTGTGATTTAATCTTTTTAAAGAAAGACTTTTCTAGGCTGAGTAGAGAGATGTTCTCTCACATTATCTTCTAAGAGCTTTTAAGTTTTAAACTTTCACAAATATGGTCTTTAGTCCTGGCAGGGTAACTCAGTTGGTTAGAACATCAACTGGATACAATATGCCAAGGTTGCAGGTTAGATCCCCAGTCAGGGTACATTTGATAACCAGTGAATGCATAAACAAGTGAAACAGTGATCTATATCAATGTTTTTCTGTCTTTCTCCTTTCCTCTCTCTCCAAAATCAATTAAAATAGAACACCCCCCCCCCCCAGCAAATTTGGTCTTTTGCTGGAATAGATCTTGTGGATAATGTGAGGTCCAGTTTCATTCTTTCCCACTTCAGGATACTTGATTGTCCCAATATCGATTTTGAAAAGTTCATCTTTTCTCCATTGATCTGCAGTGTCACATATGTAAATTATTCATATTTGTGTAGTTCTATTTCTGTACTTGCTCCTCTGTTGTATTGGTCTATTTGTTTATTCTTGTACTAGTAACACCATCTACTTCAAGTTTTATGTTATGATGATATCTGATAAGGCAAGTCTTTCTACTTTGTATTCATCAGGAGAGTCTTGGCTGTTTTTGTCCCATTGCATTTTCATATATGTATTTAAAATAATTGTGTCAGATTCCATAGAAAAAACATACAAATAATTGCACATAAAAAAAACAATACTTGGGATTTTTATTAAGATTGAATGGACTAGAATTAATTTGGAAGAACTGACATTTCCCCAACATTGAGTTTTTCAATCTATGAACATGGATATCTTTTCACTTCTGTGATGATTCATAATGTCTCATTTTTTCAGTAGAGGTTTTGTACGTTATTAGATTTAGTTTTGAGCACTTCGTATTTTATCATACAGTGGTAAGTAGTGAGTGATGTCTTTAAAAGATTGTTTTATAATTGTTGCTGGTATATAGAGATATAGAACTATATCAAATTATATCTGTCAAATTATCTTCTATATATATAAAAGCCTGAGCGACCAAACGACTAAATGACTGGTCGGGCGGTCGCCATGATGCGCACTCACCAGCAGGGGCAGACGCTCAATGCAGGAGCTGCCTCCTGGTGGTCAGTGTGCTCTCACAGCAGCTGCTCAGCCAGAAGCCGGGCTCACAGCTGGTGAGAGCAGCTGTGGTGGCGGGAGCCTCTCCTGCCACTGTGGCAACACTACCTAGTGGTGGTGGTGGTAGTAGGTGCACTGGGACCAGGATGAGTGGGAGCAATGTGGTGCCTGGCCCCTGCTCAGGCTCCTCCCTAGCTGCCTGCTGCTTCACACACTGTTACATTCCCCAAGTGGTCTCAGATTTCAAGAGGGCACAGGCCAGGCTGAGGGACCCTACCAGTGCTTGAATCTGTGCACCTGGCCTCTAGTAGAATTAATAAAAGATTATCTGTAGATTCTTCCTTTTTTGTATAAGTAATTGTCATATACAAGTAACAGTTTTGTCTCTGGTTTCTAATCCTTATACCTTTTATTTTTTCTATGGTGCTTGGTATCTCCAGTATAACGTTGAAAGAAATAGATAGAGGTCATCCTTGTCTTATTCTTGATCTCAAAGGAAAATGTTCAGCCTTCTCCATTAAGTAATCTGTAGGTTTTATGGATACCTTTTATCAATTACAGAAGTTTCTTCTGTTCCTAGTTTACTAAGATTCCTTTAGAGATATTAGCAAACACTGAATGTTCGTGACTTTCTTAAATATGTTTGATTATATTAATTGGTTTTCTGATTATTATCAGATTTATCTTTGCTTTCTTGGGATATCCCTAACTTGATAATAGTGTATTATACTTATCTTATATTGCTGGATTTTATTTGCTGACAAGGAGCCCAGTGTGTAAAATCGCATGCCCTGCCCACCCACCTGTCGCCCTGCCTTGACACCCAAACCTTTCTACACAGAGCTCCAGCACGCCTGGCCCAGCCCCCGACCCCTCTGGCCTTCTCTGACTTCTTCAAGCCCCACCTCAGGCTGGTCCCGCTTTCTCCAGGAGCCTCCCCGCTTCCACCCCATCTTGGGAGCAACGTGGAGGTTCTGCTCCATCATGGTGCCAGATGAGAGCGTGGAAACCTTCCACCTGCTGTGCTGTGCTCCTTCCCCAAACAGGTGAGCGGTGGGGTGCTCTGAGTGTTGGGGTGCTCTGAGTGTGAGCGGTGAGTGGTGAAGGACTGGTGAGGGGGCGCTACGGGCTCACCCCTGCCCTCCTGGGTATGGGCCTCCTCCAGGCACCTCCCGGCTTCCACCCTGTCTCCGGGAGCAATGCCCCATCATGCACACACAGGCAGCCTCCTCCTTAGTGGTTGTGACTATGACACCATTAGGACCAATTAGCATATTACATACATATATATGTATATGTGTGTGTGTGTGTGTATACATATACACACACACACACCTCTTTATACATATAGATATTTGTTTGTAATTTCTGTATTCAAGATCAGGAATAAGATTAGTTTATGACTTTTCTTGTCTGGTCTCTGTCAGAGTTTTTTGGTTTTAGGATTATACAAAAAACTCATGAAAAGAATTGGGAATGCCCTGACCGGTTTGGCTCAGTGGATAGAGCATCGGCCTGGGGACTGAAGGGTCCCAGGTTCGATTCTGGTCAAGGGCATGTACCTTGGTTGTGGGCATGTACCTTGGTTGCGAGCACATCCCCAGTAGGGGGTGTGCAGGAGGCAGCTGATCGATATTTCTCTCTCATCGAAGTTTCTAACTCTCTATCTCTCTCTCTTCCTCGCTGTAAAAAATCAATAAAATATATTAAAAAAAAAACAGAATTGGGAAGAATTTACTTACGATAGCTTATTCATTTCTTGAGTATTTGGCAGAACTTGGTAGTGGTAAAGCAGTGTGGCTCTGATTTCTCTGTGGGGAATTTTTTTTTATTGAAGTCATTAAGTTTGTTTGTTTGTTTTTATAAATGGGACCTCTCAGGTCCTGGCCAGGTAGCTTAGTTGTTTGGAGCATTATCCTATACACTAAACGGTTGCAGGTTAGATTCCTGGTCATGGCACATACACCTAGGTTGAAGATTTGATCCCCCAGTTGAGCATATACTGAAGGCAAGTGATCAATGTATCCCTCTCACATCGCTGTTTCTCTCTCCCCCTCCTCTCTCTCTCTCAAAAAAAACCCAGTAAAACATATCCTCAGATAAGGATTAAAAAAAATATGAATAAACAGGACCACTGAGGTTTTCTGTATCTTCTTAAGTTTTATTAATCTATATAGTATTGATTAGGATTTTTTCAGTTTCATCTAAATTAAAAAATCCTCTTACATATTTAATGTTTGCAGCATCGGTAGTTTTGTCCCCTTTTTTGTTCCTAATAACACTATTTTTCACTTGTCATCTTGACAGATATTTGCCAATTTATAGTTTTTTCAAAGACTCAACTTCTGGCTTTTGGCCCTTTCAAAGTGTATATTTTCTTTTTGATTCTCATTTCTTTTATTTCCTTTTACTTGTCCAAAGCTTATTTTCCTATTCAATTTCTATCTTATTGAATAGATAGAAATACTTATTATATTATTTTCTATTATATATATTTGAGGTTATAAATATTTCTATAAAGCAGTGGTCGCCAACTTGTAGTCTATGGACCACTGGTGGTCTGTGAGATCTGAAAGATTGGCAACCGGTGCTATAAAGTATTGCTTTAGTTGCATTTCACAAGTTTTGAAATGTAGTATTTTTGTTATAGTTTAATTCAAAATATTTTCTGTGTACTTGTCATGTGGATTATTTGGAACTATATTTTTAAATTTATTACCTATGTGAGCATTTTCTAGTATGTTTGTTATCTATTGTGGCATAATGAGTTAATTCTAAAACTTAGTGGCTCATTATTGTTTATAGTTTTTGTGGGTTAGGAATTCAGGAGTGGTTCAGGTTGGCAGTTCTGCTTCAGTTCCTTTCTGTTTGTATTTTTCCATGGGGCTTTTAAAGAGCTATTACGCTATGACCACTGGAATTCCTTAGGGAGAAAGTGTCAGGTAGAAGCCATACTGCTGTTTGCTGTTTATGAACTAGCCTTGTTATCAGTGGGGTGCTCTGTATGTCCCCACCTATTGCTGGTGGAAGTGGGGCTCTTGGGGTGCCGTGGGAATAAGAATTTCCTGTGAGTCCCATGGGAGGATGAGGTGTTGTGGAAAGATTTATTTCTGTGAATTAAACCTCTGTATATTTAAGGTCCCATCTCCTTCCATCCCACCTTGGAAAAAGTCCCATTTTTGTCTTCAGTAGAGCTAAGATCAAAGCCAGTGCCCAAAGTTTCTGCTCCATATTTGCACAGTTCAGTGTAGCATCTGGCTAGGTTAGCTTGTGTTCCACGTTGCAGTCCATTGTGTGTGAGGTCCTTATGACTATGGAGGCACACAGTGAGTGCAAGGAAGCAGGAGAGAAGTAAAAGGAACAAGGGAGTGAGAATTCCTTTGGGGATTATGTATGCCCAAATTTTTGTGGGCTTGCATTGGGGTCCACCCTCCTAGCCAGTGATCTTTGTTTCTAGGTTAGACTGACAGGCAGGCACCTCTCCTACATCACCCTGACTTCATTGTACATGTGTCCATTTCCCCTTTGTTGGATCCCTTCCCCTAGTGATTTGCAGGGAATTGACTGGTGGTTCCCTAGGTTATATAAAGTTGCAGCTTCTTGGTGAAGCTGCCGAGATACCATGCTTATAATTCTGGCCTTCCCTTTGCTTTCTGCCATTAATATTAATAACTAGCAAGTTACAATAGTAACAGCATCAGAAGACACTCAGCCTCACTTTACTAAATTCTTTTGTTTAGACCATAATTTTAAATTGGTGCCGTGAGAATTTTTAACCAGTTAAACTGCCATGCATTCAAAACTGAAGCCAGCCCCATACACCATAATATTTTGAAATTAATTTAAAAAATCAATTTGCAATGAATATTATAAAAATAAATATATTACTCACAATGTGGGTATTCTTGAATATTGTCAGTTGAAAATTCTCACGAAAAAATGACTTTAAAGCATCTATAGATACTTAGGCTTACAAAGGGTTAAACCATGGACTACTTGGCTATTTAATCAGTGGCACTGACCTCTTTCCCTTAGACTGTCAAATAAAAAAATGACAGCAATCAACACAACAATAGCTGTCTGAATCAAAGTTATTACTATTTTTTTTGTCAGATTGACAAAAAATATATTTGTCAGTGTGCCACGGAATTTTAATAATTAGTTTAGGTGGGCCATGAGATGAAAATGGTTAAAAATCACAGGTCTAGACAGTTATAAAGGTTCACCCAAGTTCAAGGGGGAAGAGAACTTAAGGGAAAGTATCAACATTATTCTATAACTAGGGGCCCGGTGCACGAAATTCGTGCACAGGGGGAAAGTGGGGTTCCCTCAGCCCAGCCTGCCCCCTCTCACAGTCTGGAACCCCTCAGTGGATGTCCTATGATGGCCCCAGTCTGCCAGGCGCTTTTTT
>PVJC01048722.1:0-12429 GCA_004026665.1 Murina feae | reverse complement strand
AAAAACTAGAGGCCCAGTGCACAAAAATTTGTGCACTCAGGGGGTCCTTCAGCCCGTCTTACAGTCTGGGATACCTTGGGGGATGTCCACCTGCTGGCTTAGGCCCGCTCCCTGGGTTCTGGCCTAAGCTGGCAGTCAGACATTACTCTGGCAGCCCAGGAGCCCTCAGAGGATGTCCACTTGCCAGAAGGGAGCAGGCCTAAGTTGCAGTTGGACAACCTTAGCACTGCTGAGAAGGTGGGAGAGGCTCCCACCACCACTGCTGTACTGGCAGCTGGCAGCCTGGCTTGTGGCTGAGCAGAGCTCCCCCTGTGGGAGCGCACTGACAATCAGGGGGCAGCTCCTGCATTGAGCATCTGCCCCCTGGTGGTGTGTGTGTCATAGTGACCTGTCATTCCCAATCGTTAGGGTCAATATTACCTTTTTATTATATAGGATAGAAGCCTGGTGCATGGGTAGTGGTCGGCTGGTTTATCCTGAAGGGTGCCCCGGATCAGGGTTGGGGTCCCACTGGAGTGCCTGGCCAGCCTGGGTTAGGGGCTGATGGCTGTTTGCAGACTGGCCACAGCCCCCAGTGACCCAAGTTCCCAGTGAGGCTGGCTGAAAGCAGGTATCTGGGATTTATTTATGTTCTATAATTGAAACTTAATTGCCCTGAGTGGAAGCCACAGCCACCAGGGCAGGCGGGAAGCTTGGCTTCCTCCATCACCAGGCCAACCAAGCCTCTGCTTGCTCCAGCTCCTGCCACCATCTTGGTTGGGTTAATTTGCATATAGTTGCTCTGACTGGCTGGTGGGGTAGCTTAGGGTGTAGCAGAGTGACACCAATTTGCACGTTTCTCTTTTATTAGATTAGATGTAAGGCTCATGTTGATGAAAGTTAATAAAATCTGATCAACTTATCTGATGGAATTATCCTGATAAATAAACCAAATTATAATAAAAAAGAAATCATTAAAATATATTTTTTCCAAGTTAAACTTTATAATAGATGAAGTTAGATTAAGATTCCAAAAGTATTTACTATGAAGAGGAGGCAGTTACATTCCCATTATCTATTTTAGTTCCCAGAATAAACCTGTAAAACAGTGTTAACTTTATTAGTATATGAGAAAATTTAAAAGCTGACTTGTCCTAAATTCTGTAACCAGTTAAGTAAGCAGTACATCTGAGAATAAAATCGGATTGACGGACTCCAAGCCTACTGTTCTTTCTTTGGTAATAACAGGGAAATTGCCAACATTATAGGTAAGGCTTAAAGTGCTTATACAATATGAAGATGCCAGACTGGCCACTGCTCAGACAGCAGTGGTTCTGGAGTCTCACAGACAGCATGTGATGAGAATAAGGGCAGGATTCCTAAGAAAAGTAGCTCAGCTACTCCAATAATAGATGCTTCCATGTTTCAAGTCATTTATTCATTCATTCAATAAGCATTTGCTGAAATACTTTGTGTTAGGCCCAGCAGGGAGTAGTGGTGATAAAATGAATAAAAAAGACTCAGGGTTCAGCTAAGTTGAGTCTGCAGCAAAGAGTAGAGGCTTCTAGGAAGTTTGTGATCAGATACATTGTTGAAGAGATACTTATCTGATAAATTCCTACTCATCTTTTAAGACTCAAAGCAAATTCCTCTGCAAAACCTCCCCGATTCCCTTAGGCAGAGTTAAGAGCTTCCTCTTCTGGACCTCTATCTCTTCCCATTACTATTCTAATTGTTTACTAGTATCCCCACTCTAGACAAAGTCTCTCCAGTGTAAGGACTGGGTCTCTTTCAGTCTTCGCATCCCCTAAGCTAGCATAGGTCTCAGCATGTTTGATGAAAGAAACTTGAAAGTTGATTTCAAACAGCCCCTCCTGGCAAAAAAAAAAAAAAAAAAAAAAAAAAGACACTAAATAGCAGCAGCAATGCCTAATCACTTTTAGTAAATGAATCTAGAAATCTGCTTTAGGGAAAGGAACTGAACCTGGCAGCACTAACAAACTGAGTTCCTTTTCTTAGGAGCTCTCCAGCTGAATAGACAGAGGGATGTCAACCTCTAATTCTGCTCAATCGTATCTCAGCAACTATATTTAATGAGACAGTGGGAACAAGAGCAGTCCACTTTAAATCAGCATATTTCTAACCAACAATGGCAATACTTAAATCATTAAAATGCCTATTTCTCTCATTTAAACTTTGGGAAAGAGATTAGCGATTTACATTGCTATCTCACTAATTTAATTTAAATGCTCTTCCAAATCAAAACACACATGTACTGAAGAGGCTACCAAGAAACCCAACATGCAGAGTTCCCTATAAGTGCAACTGACAGTGCTGACTGAAACTAAACTTGGAAATCCAGGGCACTAATGCACAATATCAAGGAATAAAACAGCATCTCTTTGGCAATATTTAATTTACAAAAGAAGAAAGGCAGGCAAAGATCAGGCACTGTCTGTTTTGGAGATCAACCATTCTGCATTTCAAAGCATTGGTCCCTGCAATATCCAGGTTACTGTGCTAGAATCTCGACTATTATATCGCAGTTGTGAGAGGGAGGGCAAAGATGTGTTTACTCAGTGATTAGGCCCTTAGAATAAGCCTCTAGCTCCTAGAGAGACAGATCACCACTTATTCATTTGGGCCAATTCACAAAGCCTCGGAAGATTAAACATCCATGCTGAGAAGACAAGCGAATGCAGACGGTGAAAAAGAAATAAAAATTCTTTAAAAACTCTGAGATGACTTCATTATTTTTCCACAAGGAAACTTTAGGAAAGTGTTTAGTTAGAGAAAAACCCACATTGACCTTTCTCTAAACCCTTAATCTTTCCTTTGTGGTGGCATTGCTTTGTGGTAAGCTACTGGCTCGCCTCGCCCCTCTTTTCACTGGAAGCTGAGAGAAAAAAGGCTCTGGAGAAACAGTTTTCGTCCAGGGACACAAACCCTGACACTGTTAAACATGAGATGCCAGGAAAACACACTTAAAAAAAAATCTCACTATAAGCTCTAACCTGTGAGAAAAAGGACACAATAAGAAGAGTATCCGAAGAGGATCTTCAGGCTGGAGGTACTCCCACAGTAGCTTTCAGAAAGGGAGATGGAATAATCTTAAAATAATCTTTTCTCTCTAGCGTAATAAGCTTTCAACAAAAATTTTTCTTCTGTTATATTAATAATAACCAAATTATAAAGATTCTTACTAATATATAAATGCTAGTAAATTTGGGCTACATAAATCTCATTAAATTATAGGCACAGTTAAATGAACCCCAGACTCAGATTTCAGATTTTTTTTTCTTGAGCTCAATTAAACACAGGCCAAAACAATGAAAACTGAGCATATCAGAAAACTGCTTTTGTGAAGAAAGGGCATCTGGCACATAGAAAAAGCATAAGAAAATGTTTTGTTTTCCATTACTATAACATTTTTTTCTTTGGCCCGTTAATAAGTTAGTGCATATTTGTGGAGTACCAACATATTAGGTATTGAAAATATAAAGATGAATAAAACAAAGTTCCCTTGCCCTCACACAGTTGGAGAGAGGGTGGTATATGGAGAAGAAAGATTTCATCACAGTACCATGTAAGTGATAAGATTGGGAAATTAAAAAAAAAACAACCATATTTTATTTGTGCTTTCTAATTTGGCAGAGAGGGCATAAGACTGGTAGATGACCCAGCTACACTCTCCTCAGATAGTCCCTCCATAACTGAGTTTTAGGTAACACTGTAAAGGAAAGTCTCCTAGTTTTAAAGTAACAAAAAGCTCTGTGCTTAATCCAATTTTGCCACTTACTAGCTGTGTGAATTTGGGACAAAATGGGTGTAGTAAGGATTATGGATAAAGTAGGTATAATGCCTATTTAAAATGCTTGCCCATATAGTAGGTACTGAATAAAATGTAGCTGTTAGGATGAAGAGTCCAGAACTATCAATGCAAAATAAAGGATTTGAACGCAATTCCAAGCGAAATAATAGCCATAAAAATGTATTAAAGATAATGCAGTTCCTTCATTTCTCCTACTGGCAACAGTGTGTGGGATGCTTACCTGTGCTCTGCTATTAGGGCCTTACCAATCTTCACATTCAAACTGAGGAACTAAGGTCTAAGTTGATGCTTAGGAAATGCCAAGCTGAGGACAACCAATGTGACTTGTCCTTGAGCTATAGTAGCTACTGTATTTAGGCACTTACCATCGCAGAACCAAAGAATATTAGAACTGGAAGAAATGAGTTGGCTATGTCTCAAAATAAGCCAGGCACAGAGCAAACACTCAGAAAATATTTGCTGCTGAACTGAAAAGGATGTTGTCTAGTTTCTTTTGAGTACCAGAACATTTATAACCTGAATGTTCAGTGATTTAAAAGTTGAAATAAGAAATAATTTCTAGAAACGCTAGGTCAGTTTTTTCAGTACAATATTGAAAATAAATCTATATAAATAAAAATGTAAATGTTCTTTTTTCAAAATCTCAAATCTCCGAAAGTTCTTCACCAATTGCTTTGAAAATAGGACAAAACGTTGCATTCGAATACACGCATGTTTTCATATACCTACATTATGTAGATGTTACACTTGTGACAGGTAAAAACATGCTTTTTTTGAAAACACAGGTAAAAACAAGTTTTTGAAAAACAGTGCCATCTATTGGACGTAAAAGCAACACACTCTACGAACTTAACAATATTATTCAGTCTAACATTCAAAGCCAGGCAGTCATATACAAGTCCGTTGACACTGTTGTGGAAGCAGATGAAGCAGTTAATTATCCAACAGAATTTTGGAATTCACTCAATCTGCCAGGGATGGTGTGCTAATTATCATGTTGCGAAATATCAACCAGCACGGGACTGGGCCTTGGGCTGGGGCTCGGGCGGCCGCCACAGTCCCCCCCCCACGCCTGCAGACAAGGGCTCGAGGGGAGTGACGTGGGTGGGTGAGGGTAGGGGAGCTTCCTCGGCTCATTTTTCCTCCGGCTTTTGGGCGGCTTGGCGAGGGCCCCTGCCAGCGGGAGTCGGGAGCGGCCAGGCAGCTTCGGGAGCAGGGCGAGGGTTGCTGGTGGAGAGTGGGGGTGCAGGCCGGCGCTGGGGGGCCCGGGATGCAGAGGCGCACTTGTGTGAGGCCAGACCAGCTGGGCAGGGTGGCGGTGGCGGCATGCTGGGGTAGCCCCCTGGGAGGGCGCATTCTATACCCACAAGCATTGTGCAATTAAACATATTAGAAATGTGTGCTTTCTCTTTTCTTTCTTTTCCATTTAACCAGACTGAGCCACAGCAATGTGTGGCCGGGTACAGCTAGTTTAAAATAAAAATATTTTTCTTTGTGTAAACTGGGACGTGACTTGCTTCTTCTCTTCCATTTCCCCTCTTTTCTATCACCATTATTACCATAATAATCCAAATCATCAGCACCATTATTTGCGTGTTTTAAGTTTGGGGAAACAACTGATATACCAATACAACAATAAACACCCATTTATCCTTTCCCTAAATTATTAATATTTTGCTATATTTGCTCTATTATTCTTATTATGCTTCTTCCTGAAACATTTAAAGTTACATATATAATGAATAGAGATATCTCATGACATCTCAACCCTAAATATTTTAAATTCTGTTTCCTAAGAAACAAAGACATTCCTTTATATAACATCAAGTACCCCAACATGTCCTCTGTAGCTGTTTTATTTATTGTTTTAAATCTAGGCTCTAATTAGGGTCATTCCAGTACACTGCCTACTTCCATAATCCTGTTACTGTATATGGATCTTTGTAAGTCTAGACCAGCATTCAATGGTGACTCAAGTAAATAAAGGCAGGGCAACATGAAACCATATTGTTTGGGATGAAATTCCTGCTTTGCCACCTGAGTGACCTTGGGAAAGATACTTCACTATTCTGTGCTTTGGTGCCATATAGCTCTGGAGGTGAGAAGTCCAACACTTTAGATGAGAGTGGTGATGTGAGTACTGTAACAGAGGAAGTCCCAAGGTCTAAGCATGAACTCAGACCGCCTGTTTCTTCATGAAGGTTATACTTGAGTTGAATTTTAAATTTAGGTTGTTGTGAGGGGAAAAAAAAAGAAAAGTTTGTGAAAAGCCCGGTGATGTCAATGGCCTGATGTGTTCGCAGAATTCAAAGTTAGTAATTTTTGAAGTGAGAAGACCCAGAGTGTGGACTGATTTGTGGGAAAAATCATGACACTTTGCCTTTTTTGGCTCCCAAAGCTGAGTTTGGGGACCAACAGGCAGCAATGAACTGGTGCTACTAAAGGTGCGGAGATGCCTAGATGGTGTCTTTTTCCTCACTTGCTGAAGCAGATGTTAGGGTAGCACTCTGAAATCTTGAGGATGCAGATATATTTGAGTCTCACATAGGAAGAAGTCTTACATGGAAGTCATAGGTTAAGCAAAAACAAACAAAAAGCCTGAAGTAAAATCAAATCTCTTCACAAAATAAGCTGACAAATGTTCACTAGATATAAAGCTTTATCAGTTTTCACTGTTTAGACTGTAATACTCAGATCATGAAATATCTTTGAGGAAGGACAATAGGTGACTGAAGTTCTTATGACTAAGGAAATTAGAAGCTTAAGTGATTGGCTCCTACGGCAAACTGTAGAGAGGCAGCCAGGCTCTTTGGGGACTTTGGGAGACAGAGTATGGAGACAAGAAATTATGCAGGCAGTTCAGGCCAGACCAAAGATCTCATCTCATTGGTTTTCTAGGTGAACACGCAGGAGCAGTCACAATGGCCAGAAAAGCAGCCACATAAAAGAGCAGGCAGGATTTTTCTGATTGTCTTTTCTTCTGAGAAGAATAACTACCCCTTGTTAACCACAGGCCTGCTAAATAGGAGAATATGTGTGAATGTGCACCCATAATGTGTGCCAGTAAATATGATAACTTAGCTGGGGAATTAAAGGCAAATTCTAAATATAGTGCTAACAACGTACTGTTTAGTGTTCACATCTAATTATAGAACAGCAGATTTGATACAGTTGCATTTATATAAAATAAACTTCTTACTTATTGACATGCTTGCAGATTAAAAAAAAAAAAAAATCACGTTTCATGCCCTGACTGGTTTGGCTCAGTGGATAGAGCGTCAGTCTGTGGACTGAAAGGTCCCAGGTTTGATTCCGGTCAAGGGCATGTACCTTGGTTGCGGGCACATCCCCAGTAGGGCGTGTTCAGGAGGCAGCTGATTGATGTTTCTCTCTCATCGATGTTTCTGACTCTATCTCTCTCCCTTCCTCTCTGTGAAAAATCAATAAAATATATTTTAAAAAATCACATTTCAAAGTAAAAAGATTGAATAGTGGTTATTTTCAGATTGGGATTATGTGGTAACTCATTTTCCACTTTAAATGTACCCATATTACTATTTTACAACACACATTTTATTTGCATAATGAAATATACTTTAAAAATTCTATTAGAATCTAGGTCTTATCTCACAGATGTGTAGGATGCTGTCCTAGCTATCATATAAAATTACTCTAAGAACACTGTTTACCTTTAAGAAATTTAAGTTGAAAAGAAAACAAAAGATAAGATGAAGAGACTGTGTATTTCCAAAAGTACAAAAAAGTTTGTTTGCCTAGTTTTTCTGGATGATAGAGCGCTGGAAACTGTCAACGATAGCTGTGTAGGATTTATTTTTCTTAAAAAACTGATCAGTTTTGATATTTAGATTTTCTTAAAAAACTGATCAGTAATGATATTTAGATCTAACATGAGAAAGTAGAAATAGCAACTACTTTAAAATGGTCTGATTTTTTTTAAAAAGGTAATAAAACTTGGTAACAGGCACAGTTAAAGCATAATATTCATTTTAGTGCTGCAAATGCTCACAGGGATTCTCAAATTCCTTTCTGGAATTATTCTTAAAAGTAGTTCACGAATTACACGAGAAAATCTGTCTGTCACTGTACAAAACTCCAATTTGCCCAAACCTGCTTAACAGCACCACAGCCGGCCGCAGTGCTGGGGTGTTTATGGGCAGCACCCATTTAATTCTTATCACACCGTATAGATATTATTATCTTCATCCTTCTTTTTTTCTTCCCAGATTAGAAACTGGCTCATTGCTTATTTAGGGCCATAGAGTCACTAAGGAAAAAATACAAAATTGAGCACTGGGTTCCTTAATTTATGTGTAATATTTGGAACTGGCACTGGTCTGAAGTAAAGATCTAAGGAGATGTAACAGGATTATCGATATATCAAAGCGCAGTCTCCCAAGAGGATGCTGGAAAAGGAACAATCCTTCACATGAGTGATAAATCCAAGCACTGGGATTTTTATTGCTGTTGACTTTCTCTAGGGTACTTTTTGTTGTGAAGAGAAATTGGGGATAGCAGAAATGAGAGGTGGGAAGGCTTTAAAAAGGAAAGAACCTTCTTTTGAGAAACTCCCAGGGACGATGTGGCCAATGGTGACTCTTAATTAAGATGACCATCATTCACTTATCTGAAGATAAAATATAAGCCTCATGCAACAAATATCTTTAAAATGCTAGGCAATGCTGGGAATCACAATGCCCCCCATACTGTGGCCCTTGCTGATCTTCCCAGCCTCGTACCTTGCAGTCCAACTACCTATCCCGATTTTCGGTTTGTATTTCTCTCATTTTAATTTTCTTCCCTTTGCTACAGACCTTTATTCTTTTATTTATTTTTAATAATTCTGGTATCTGCTTAAGTATTAGTCATCAGAAGTAGCTCAAGAAATCTCCCTGAATTTCTAGGGTAGATGAAGTACCTCTCCTCTTTGTTTCTATACCATGTTATACTATATAGATCTGTTTATATTGTCTTATCTTCTCACTAGACTATGAGCATCTCAAGGGCAGGTAAACTCTGTATCACATTTGGCATGTGATCAATATTTATGGCCATCAACTGAAAGAATATCCCAATAGTTAAGAGAAAGGGAGGGAGGGGGTCATAAAACTTAACAACCCTTTGTCAAAAGTCAAACTTTGTCACAATAAACTTAAACACAAGAACTTAGAATACCTGTTTTGCTAAGTAGGAGCTCTGCTTTGATTTATCTCCCGTGTAAATTCCTCATGAAAAAGGCAGAAAGCACTATGAGCACTCTTACCAAGAAGTGCTCTCAAATAAAATCAGTTTGAAGCAGTTTTCATTAAGATGGACTGAATGTGGCATTGTGAGAAACACTTTATCAAATGTAGTGTTTTACTTAGTGATTAGCTATATATGAGTTGATGAAGCTCCCCAAATCCTTTGTAATCTCACCACTCCAATAAACATTTAATGAGTATATAAGTTCAAAAAGCCTAGCAGAGGATTTAAACCTTCAATCTTGTTTTTATTTACTCTGGGAACTCAATTTCTCACTTCAAGTGAAGAATGCTGGTGCTTGAAGTTCATCTGTTGCCCTGGTAAAATTAATGTGCCTCCCTCAGCTTAAATTAAACATGGATATTTAAGACGAAAGAAATTTAGTAAGAATGCCACAGTATCAGTCACACATGCCTTAAAATATGAGAACATCAGCAAATTTTTTTTAAATGACTCATTCAGAAGTTTAAAAAATAATGGCAAAAAAGATTTGTTTTTAATTCTCAAATGTGAACTCTGAAAAGGAGATACAAAGTATGATGACTGAATCCTGCAGTACAGCAGTTACCACTGAAAACAAGTTTGGTAGAACAGTACTAACCAGTATTTTCCACTCCTGAGATCTTTTTGGGTCTCTACTACTTACTACTTATTTATTTGTTGGGCCAGTCTTTTAGCTTTTCTGAGCTTCCTCATCACTACAATATTAATGTTGATATAATATGTGTATAATTTGGTTGATGAGAGTAATAAATGTAACTGCTTAGATTTAATTTTGAAAAATTTATCTATCATGTGGATAAAATACTCAATTTTAGAGTAACATAGTAAGCAATGCATAAACTGTTGAACTTTAATTTGAAAAAGAAAAATAAGAAAAGAAAAATGCCCTGGACAAGGGAAGAAAGATAAGGACAGCTTAAGAGTCTAAAGAGGTCAGTTGATTTTGGTAGAAATCTAATATGACACAAAACGTTTAATTATATGAACCAATGATTTTCACCTTTTGGAAACACCAAGGTACTAATAAAAAAAAAAATCAGTTGGTTCATTAGAAATACCCAGAAATTAATAAGAGTTTATATTCCTTTGGGGATCATCAGTTTAAATAAATCCAAATATCAATTTACTGTATAAGTTGCTTATCAGAAGTTCTTTAATAACTATGTATACTTAAATAAGTGTCTTCATTTAAAATCATAATGTTTAAGGTATTCACAGTATATCTTACTGTAGCTTTTTAAAATGAGATTTAAAAGATGTCTATCCCTATTTTTGGAGCTACAGTTTAAGTTACAAAAAGCCCTGACATCTTCTGGTTATTTCAACTGTTTAGTAATCTTGCTAGAAATCAGAGACAGATATATCACAAATACATTCTTATTAAAGAGTGAATTGAAAAATATATTAAAGCTATAGTTACATATTCTTTCAAACATGTTTATGTACAACAATCTATACTAATAAAAGGGTAATATGCTAATTAGACCGGATAGACTGGACATCTTCTGGTTGTCTCGTCCTCCTCTGGACAAAGCCATAGTGGCAGGGGCTGAGGCAGGCAGGTAGGCAGGCAGGTGAGCAGTTAGGAGCTAGCAGTTCCAGATTGTGCAAGGGTGCAGGCCAGGCTGAGGAAACTCCCCCCCCCCCCGCACAAATTTTGTGCACTGAGCCTCTAGTAATTATTTAAATATAGTAACATGATTATATAATGAGTCTATAACTATTAAAAATTCCTGTTAAAAAAAGTATTCAGCATTGCTTACAAAGCATTCTTGCAAAAAAAGTTCAACCTGAATCAAACAATGTTTTTAGACCTAATATCCATTTTTCAGGAAATATAGAGATAGAGTAACAAGTTAAATAAACCACAAAGAAACAATCACACAAATCCAGAATTTGGAACAATGTATAAGTTATCTAGCATGATTTCTTCACAAAGCACATGTCATGGAAAAAAAAAAGGAGGCAGTGCTTTTTAAAAGAGATTTAAGATATCTAACAACCAAATATAATTCATGATTCTTGAGTGGACTGTGGTGCTCCCCACCCCCCCCCCAAAAAAAAAACAGTTAAAAAGATAGATGATATTAGGGAACTTGCTGTTAATTTCGTTACATGCTACTGTGGTGATATAGAAAAATATCATCATATTTGAAAAATGCATGAAGATTTTAGGGGTAAAATATGTCTGTAATATACTTTAAAATGGTTTAGTAAAAAATAATGACTATATAAGGATATATAAAATGTTTTTGAACAGTTTTAAGTTTTAATAATTTCAATCATTTACTGCAAAATAAGGAAAATCATTTGAAACTATATTTCTTTTACATTTGTTTTGTGAATTTTCAATAACAAATTTTAAATTTATTTTCTATTCTAGTCAATGTTTGCAATTTTCAGAGAAGAAATGAAACTAAAACTTATAAAAATTATTCATCAAAATCCTTAAATAAGTACAAAAATATAAAGAATTAAATTTCAAATGCTGCTCTTTTATAAGTGAGTAGCAGTTCAACTTTTGTAGCTTTAAACCTTAAAACTCCATTAAAACTTTTAAATGCCCTATATACAGAAGAAGCAAATATGGCAAAATTTTAGTAATTATTAAATCTATAGAGAATTTTGGGTGTTTATTGTACTAGTCTGCTTTACTTTTTCTATATTAAAATCATCTTTATAGAAAGTTAAAATATAATTAAGAAATAATCATATTAAAAGGCAAAAAAAACTTTTAACAAAATTATAACATGACTCAATTTTATGTTAAATATTCACAAACATACTCATTGAAATATATAATAAAAATTATGAAAAAAACATATATCATAAAGTTAACCATAAATCTGTGTTAGAATATTTTCTTTTGTTTTTCAGTATTTCCCATAAACCTTTATTTATAGAAACTATAAACATGTACTATAAAAATGTAATTCTGCAAAAATAATATCCATTTAATATAGATTTAAGAGTTAGAAATAGATGCTTAAAACAGCCTGTATGATGAGGTATTCCACTATTTTTAGAGTAAAAACTGGTTGATGTTTATATTTCTTAATCTAGCTAATTAAATTGTCAGTGATATTTTCTCTTTAGCTTCTGTTGCCCTAGGAGCAGTATCAGTGAAGAAATTCCTTCGGCACATGTTTGCAATCTACATCAAAATAAAAAGTTTCTGCACAGCAAAGGAGACCATCAACAAAACAACAAGAAAGCCCACTGCATGGGAGAACATATTCGCCAATGATATTACCGACAAGGGTTTAATATCCAACATTTACAGGGAACTCATACAACTTAACAAAAGAAAGATAAACAATCCTATCAAAAAATGGGCAATGGACCTAAATAGA